>OZ012668.1:1270000-1485000 GCA_963942505.1 Lordithon lunulatus
TTTGGAGATGTGGGATGCTAAGAGGGGATGGTTGCAAGCACACTCACAGGTAACTTAATCTATTGAAGCTGGGTTGTATAAAAGCAGAGTAAATTTATAACTCTGAGTTATTTTCTAATCCATGATTCAAATGTAATTTTTGACACATAAAACGTTGTTGCCATATTTAAACAGGGATATATGAGGGTATGAAATGCTAAAAAAAAGCGGAAAAGCCTTAAATAGAAGTTATTTTTTGGATTTCACATTTTATATATATATATATCTAATAAAGTAATATCGGGCTACTTCTAACTCGCCTTTATACAACCTAGCCTTAAATCATCTAATATTTTAAATGTATGTTTCATAACAGGCTCGTTTCGCACTGATGCGTGTATTAATCCAAGCCGGTGTTGTGTCCGTAACTCAACCCCAGCCGAACGATCTACTTCTCACATTAGATCGCACCACCTTCAAAGGGGCCGGTCGTATAGCCATCGGGCACTTTTTATTGCAACTACAAGTTTATAAAGCAACCGCTAATATTACAGAAGCGCAAAAATTGTTTCATCACTACTCCGACGTTGGAGAGCCATGGCGTAGCTGGAGGGACATTGTTTTGGCCAACAAAAGGCCTCGCAAAATGTTTACGCAAGCCAATATGTTGGTATCTTCCGGGCAAGTTAATTTAAAATCATATGAGTCTACACCGGAGGGTCTGATACAGTCTTGGGTGGAGCGGTTCGTTGATCCGATACCACTCCACACGTCTCTATTAGAGGTCACCAAGGCTGATGCTAAGTATTTTTAATTGGTTTGAAAGGAGATTTTAAGTGCAGTTTATAGGAAATTCTAGTTAAATTGGTTATGCAGTTATAATCAGGCATTTTAGCAGTTGGCTGCTACTACATTAGCCACTTTTGTTTATCGTTCGAGAACGATAAACGAAATCGGCTATTATGATCTGCTCATTAATAGAGTTAGCGAAATTACAAACTTAATCTATATCCCTGCGTGATAAGAAAATCTCGTGAAATTTATCACCTGATTATATCAAAAGCAATAATTTACTGTCTTTGTACATTAAAAAAAAAATTTGTAAAACAACTGCCCTGATGCTTTTTTCTGATAAACCTACATGCCTTGCTTTTTACAATAATCTGCAGATCTTTTGTCTGCTGTTTTTTTTATTACAATTACAAATTGCAGTATATTATATTAAATAAAGTTTTTATAATATTGTCTTAACAATAATTTGTTTGATTGATTTCAGTTTGTACAAAACCAACCAAACTATGCCCACAATTCACAATTTCAATTGACCTTAACCTTGCACTATACAGTTGTTTACAACTTGTAATGAATATCATTTGAATTACTTTGAATGCTAAAATATCTGGTGTTGATACTACACGATTTTCCAAATTAATTAATATTTTTAATTAAAATTTAAGATATTTCGATTTTCGCGATAACAATATCTCGTAACCTTTTTCGTGAAGTAAAAATTGCGACAACAGTGTAGTAATTTGAGAACAGTTGTTTCAATTATAAATGATGCAAAATCAAATTTCATAATTACCTACTATGTATATTTTTGGTGAAATTAGCAAGTTCAGCAAAAGTAAATCCTGCAGAGACCCCCAGATCAATGTACATAGTACAGAATTCTAGTTGCTATAAAAACAGTATTAGGGATACCATTGTGGTAAAATATTAATAAATAGTATATATAAAGTTATGTGCAATAGCCACATTACATTATTTATTGATCACATAAATCAATTGCAAGATACAAACACTTATTGAACAATTAATTCTTATAATTACTGACTAGAGTAGAAGTAGTTTTCAAGGATTAAACACAGGAAAATTGAGTTGCATTAAGCAGGGCTTAATAATAATTTCTGCACTCATTTGGCCATCAATTTACAGAGAAAATAATTGCTGGGCCTGCATTGTTAACATCTGTCATTTTTAATGCTATTGCTCAAGTCTGTGAAATATGCATGAAGCATAGCATCATCTGCTGACATCCTTTGTGTTGGGTTGCAAATAAGTAAACGTTGTAGAAGGTCCCTGCCACGATTCCCTAATTTTGGCACAACCTGAAACCAAACAAGAATTTATCTAGTTATACCCAGCTATTTATTTTGATTCCTGATTGGCATATAATTTGCAGTAGATTCTCATGGTTAACTATGGGAAGAGCTTTTCAAAGTTAATAAAAGATACATTGCAGTGCACATCTACAAATACTATACTGCTAATTTTGTAGAGATGAATGAAAAAAATATACATATATAGAAATTTTGAAGTACCTGGGACCAACTCATATTTGGTTGATAGAGTGGAAATGGTTTGTAATCTGGTAGACCAGACAGGCCAACCCAAGTATCTTCTGTAGGCGTGCCAAGAAGTTTAAATATCCTTCTTAACTGATCATCTACATCAGATCCAGGAAATAGAGGTCTTCCTGCAATGAAAAAGTTAAAATTATATTATTTATACTAATAAATATCACACTAGTATTTCTAACATGACAACTCAAAAACCTATGTTTCTGGAAAAATCAAATTAGAGGGATGAAGCTTTGGGGCAGTAAGAGTGACACAAGTTCTGTCTGGTGGGCAAGCTCTGAAGCTAAGTTAATAATAATAATAAGTTTATTCCCCCATTTTTTTACAAACATACAAATATATTTTTAATTATATAAGTTAATACACTTTTGATTATTGATAGAGGGATATTTTCCCTATTCTAAAAAGCACTTAACATGGTCAATAATACTGTCATTTCTAGTACTCATCAGTATTTGCATCAATATTTATCAACCAATTATTAATTTTTGTATTTTAGAATAAACGTAACCAGAACAAAACATTTTAAACATATTTATGTATAGAAATACTGTGATTATTTTAAAATATTGAGAGTATTATTGATCCTGTAAAGTACCTTAATGTCAGCATTCATTCAATACTACACCTTACTGTCAATATTTCAGAATACTGACAGAATTAATGAGTGTGTATGGTGCCTCAACACAATTCAAAAACACATGATTTTGAGTTGTGTCACACACAAATAATAGTGTGATATGTATGTAAATATCACCCCAGCTGTTTAATAACTGCTATTACATTTTGAATTAGATTTCACAAATGAAAAAATCTCATAATTACCAGCATTAGCAAGTTCAGCAAAAATACACCCAGCAGACCACATATCAATTGAAGTAGTATACAGCTTGGCACCAAACAACACATCTGGAGGTCTGTACCACAAAGTAACCACCTCAGCTGAGTAGCACTTAACAGGTATCCCAAAAGCTCTAGCCAAACCAAAATCAGCCAGCTTCAATTCGCCATTCTTATTAATCAACAAATTCTGTGGCTTCAAGTCACGATGCAGCACATTGTGGCTATGACAAAACGCCAGACCTCGCAACAGTTGGTACATAAATGACTTGACTACATCAGGATCGATATCACCATTTAAACTATCAAAATACTTTTTCAAATCCTGATCGCAGTGTTCAAACACAAGTGTTAGTTTTTTATCACTGTGCAGAACGTCGTATAATCGCACTATGTTTTTATGCTTGAGCTCTTTGAGCAGACAAATTTCTCGTAGGGCTGATGAGGGTACACCCTCATCGTCATCATCCAATCGCACCCGTTTCAGCGCGACTATTTCGTGGCTTTCCCGGTTTTTCGCTTTGAAAACGGTACCGTAGGTGCCCTCACCGATTTTCTCCAACTTTTCATACTTTTGCATCACAATGGAATTAGTTTACACCCAATATCCACAATATTTACGTGTTTTATAACCTCAAACTATTTGAGATATAAACAAACTGTCAGTTGTATAGGCAACTTTATATACATCGCAGGTTAGCCAGTCATGGAAATTCAAGTTTCGTTTGATGACAAGTTGGTCATAACTTTTAGGTGACTAGGATAGCAGATGGCGAGTGTAATAGGTTGCTGTGATTTTCATGTGTAACACCAGTAGCATAAGTTAGACCTCCATTATGAAATTTATTAGGCATAGCAATCACTAACAGAAATTAAGCGTATCTTCTATAACACCCAAAATACAATATACGTCCATAATAAAATTTATTAGGCATTGCAATCACCAACAGAAATTAAATATAACTTCTATAACACCGAAAATACAATATACACACATAATATATACCCCTCCTTCCAATATTTCCAACTTCCTTTTCCATGCCAACCTCCTGCAAATGTGCACGTCTTTCCCATCCTCTCTTCACCATTCACACACCTTACTGCCATCCCCTACTTCCATAATAAAATTTATTAGGCATAGCAATCACCAACAGATATTAAACATATCTTATATGATACCCAAAATACAATATACAGACATAATCAAATTAAATATACCCCTCCTTCCAATATTCCCCATTGTCCTCACCAACATCCTTTTCCATGCCAGCCTCCTGTAAATGTGCACGCCTTTCCCATCCTTTCTTAACCATTCACACACCTTACTGCCCTCGCTTACCTCAAAGCTGGTCCTGGTTGGCATGCATGGTGTACGCCGATGCAGGAGGCTAAAATTAGGGGCGGCCAAATTCAGACCGGGGCATGAGCTATCGAACGAGTTCTAAACTCGCCTCAGTTATAAATGATCCTTCTCTGTATTTTCATAGATTAATGTTTATAAATGATTTATTAATTTCTTCACATATGTCCCAGCATGTGGGTGGCCAAATTATGTTTGTACGCGGGCGGCAGACTACCTAGGACTCCTTCCTTCTTCTACCTTTATCGAAATTTTTTTCCATTGCCATATGTCCTCAACTTGTCTCCTGTCCTCCATAAGCTAGTTTTTTTGTTATGTTCCATTTCGTTCTTCTTATATTGAATATTAGTTATCGAAGAACATTTTCTTATACGCCTTGCTTACGCAGTTTCTACGTGCTTCCGGAAGATCATCCTTGTCTACTACTACCCCCAGGGATTTGACCTCTAGTTTGGGAAGACCCTCGGTACCGCTGATGGTATCTCGGCACACAGTTTCTTCAGTAGAACCGCCTCGGTTTCTTCATCTTCAACTTGGAGAACATTGAGCCTCAGCCAGCATCTCAAACCCTTTAGAGACCTAGGAGATTCTGCAGATATCAGCTTCTCTTCCCTTCGATTGTATCCCACGCTTGCAATCCCCACACTTCCACTTCATATAACAATATTGGCATCACACAGACATCCCAGATCTTGCACGCTGTTACTAGGTTACCATTCCAGCAACTCTCCCATATTCACTTCGCCTTGCTACCTAAACCCACCTTTTCAGTCGAACCAAAAGCCTAAAGGCTTAATGCAATTAACTTTCTATTCCCTGCGGGTGGGGACTAGAATTCACCCGCTGCCCACTCAGCAGGTCGTAAAAGGCGACCAATGAGTACTGGCCTTTGTGGGTATGGCCAGGCGTGTCCTTGAGATTCATCAGACACCTAATGTCTTGTTTGTAAATTTGATTATATGGATTAGTGAATCCTTTATGGCTTTTGTTCGTCTTTGTTTTTATCTGGTGATTCTTAATGGGACATGTCCCACCTGCGTGTTTGCCGTGCGCGCGGTGACCCGGGAGAGGAGTGGACGGGTTCCTGGTATTTTCCCCAGGGTGCATCGTCTCCAATACGCCACTGTTGCCCAGAATTGTTCCAAAATGGGATGTCTTTGTCTAACCTTGCATAGATCAATCGACTGCCATGGCACTCTAGGGTGCCTTGGTGAAGCGTGAGCTGTTAGGAATAGGAAACATATTTTATCTGTGTGTGGCTCTGATGTTGAAGGCTATATTTTCTGTCTAACCCTGGCGTCCCTATGCGATTTGCTTATATACGTCCCGAATGAGACTCTATGGTGGGTGGGAAGCACGGAAAAGGAATATAATAAACAAAAATCTATGCTCTAGGGTTGGTGTGCAAAGATTTTTGTTGGGCATCGACCGCCGACACCTGATATATAATTTGTGTGCCAACATTTCAAGAAATATTTAATTGTTTCAAGGAATGAAGGAGGTTTTGAGAAAGTTTCACCCTTTATAGTTAGTTGGACAGTATCTGCAACTGGAAAGGTTGAAAACCTCAAGAAGCTTAAGGATGGGACAATGATGATTGTTGATTAACCAGCAGCTACAGCATGTGACTGCCAAAAAGAAAATTGCATTCCTGGCGAATTTTTTAAATTTCATCTATATTTATTTATAAAACATTTTATGAAAACTGCTATAACTCGAGTTGTGGCAATTGAAAATTGCTACAGTGAAAACATTTTTATCACCACTTTCAAATTAGTACACCTACCTTTCCAGATGATTGCCCCCCCCTGACCTCAGACATCAGAAGAAACAAGACCACGAGGGTTTAAATTAAACATACAAGTCATCACAATAAAAACTATTGAAAAAGTCCCATAGCAATATATTTTAAGGATTGTTCCGTCTGGTTTGTGTATATATTACCACCCTTAAGTGTGTATGATGCCTGGGAGTAGAGGGCGCATAATATCGTCTCAGACGGAGAGTTATACACCAAGCGAGACGAGTAATTAATATGTCTCTCGTTCTATAATAAAGTATTTTAATGTAAAACCAGTGTTTTCTTCAAATAAATCCACGGTCCACAATTAGAGAAGCTGTAATACAGTACAAGGATAAAAACGTTTTATAAAAACTGTTATAACTCAAGTTGTAGCTACAAATTGGCACCTATATAAGAAACACGTTTGATTATAAGCCACATGAGAATGCTAAAAAGAAAATTTAATTTTTAAAATTTCATCTACATTTATTTGTAAAACATTTTAATAAAACTCCTATAACTCGAGTTATGGCTATTGAAAATTACTACAAATTGACACCTATAGTGATATTTTTATCACCACTTTAGTTTTAGTCCACTTACCTTTCAAGATGATTGCCACCTGTAAATAAAACATAAGGCAAAATAAAACCGAACAAATCTGCATCAGTATATTTTTAATATAATTTTTACAGCAACTAAGCACAATCTATAACATATTGACACATAAAACACATGTTTTTATCCTCAGTTTTTTTTGTGTGTAACATACTAAGTACAGATAATACATACTTTGGCAGCGCGCCGGCCCCAGCACGCACAAAAACGCGAAGAGCCCGTCGCACAAATAATTTGCATGGCAATTACATAGTTCCTATATCGAAATTGATCTATTTCATATCTGCGTAATAAACGCGGCCCCACAGTGCTCGGCGGGGCGGACTTTAGATTTTTCTTTAATCGTCAGTGAGCAATTCCAAATAACAAATATGGGTGGCGGGGTGGGTTTTTTTATTTCTCTTAAATTAGTCTTTTTTTGTTGTTGTTGAAAACAATATCGACCGCACAACTGAATAATGCTAATCGCTGGATTTTTTTTATCACACTTTTTCTACGCGAAATTCAGTCTTTTCTTAATTAAACTAGGCGGTAGGATTGAATTAAGTATTGATTAACTTATAAAGTAATAAATATTTCTTACATAATAGGATAAAGTACTATACAACAATAAAACAGATTATTTTTTGAGAGGGAGGGGGGCGAGATAGAGTAAAATTGATTAATTTTGTCCGAATCGTGTGAAATGTTTGTTTCTACGTTTATATGCAAAATCGTTTAGCATTTTTATTTTCTTATTTGATATTAAAAATATATATGTATGACAACTAAAGGAACTATATTTATTTATATGTTTATATATAGATATAAAATTTATGAGAGCGGTGCAACATCTGTAATTCACACACACACATAGTTCACGCTTTTAAAAAATAATAATAATTGTGATACTGTACATAATAAATAACAAGCAAATACAGCATGTACTCGCTAATTCGCTACTAACGTTAATTTTATTAGCAAAACAAATTTATTTCTTATTTGACCTTTTGTTGAAAATTAAATACAACTTATCACATTTACCGGCTTTTATTTACATAAAAGGTATAGTCGTGGAATTGTTTATTTATTATTATCCCTATAACAGCGGTATGTTATATATATGAGTTATAGCTGTTTTAATATAATGTATTTGTAAATAAATATGTTTGAAATTTTAAAAATTCACCAAAAATAAAAATGTTTGGTTTAACAATTTCAACTTATATTTGGTGATTCAGCAATATGTTTTCACTACAGCTGACAATTTGTAGCAATATTCAGTAGATACAACTCGAGTTATAGCTGTTTTAATAAATATGTTTGTAAATAAATGTGATTAAAATTTTTAAAATTCACCAAAATTACAATTTTTTGTTCAACAATTTCAACTTATATTTGGTGATCCATCAATATGTTTTCACTATAGCTGACAATTTGTAGCAATATTCAATAGCTGCAACTAAAGTTATAGTTGTTTTAATAAAATGTGTTTGTAAATAAATGTGATTGAAATTTTACAAATTCGCCAAAAAATACATTTTTTTGTTTAACAGTTTCAACTTGTATTTGGTGATTCATTAATAAGTTTTCACTATAGCTGACAATTTTTAGCAATATTCAATAACTACAACTCAAGTTATAGTTATTTTAATAAAATGTGTTTGTAAATAAACATGCTTGATATTTTAAAAATTCACCAAAAATACAATTTTTTGTTTAACAATTTCAACTTGAATTTGGTGATCCATCAATATGTTTCCACTATAGTTGACCATTTTTAGCAATATTCAATTGCTGCAACTCGAGTTATGGCTGTTTTAATAAAATAGGTTTGTAAATAAATATGATTGAAATTTTTAAAAATTCGCCAAAAATACAATTTTTTGTTCAACAAAACTTATATTTGGTGATCCATCAATATGTTTTCACTACAGCTGACAATTTGCAGTAATATTCAGTAGTTACAACTCGAGTTATAGTTGTTTTAATAACATGTATTTGTAAATAAATATGATTGAAATTTTAAAAATTCGCCAAAAATTCAATTTTTTGTTTAACAATTTCAACTTGTATTTGGTGATTCATCAATAAGTTTTCACTATAACTGACAATTTGTAGCAATATTCAATAGCTACAACTCGAGTTATAGCTGTTTTAATAAAATGTGTTTGTAAATAAACATGCTTGAAATTTTAAAAATTCACCAAAAATACAATTTTTTGTTCAACAATTTCAACTTGTATTTGGTGATCCATCAATATGTTCTCACTATAGCTGACAATTTGTAGCAATATTCAATAGCTACAACTCGAGTTATAGCTGTTTTAATAAAATGTGTTTGTAAATAAAAATGTGCATGCAATTTGTATTTGGTTATTCATCAATATATTTTCACTATAGCTGACTGCAAGGCAGGGGAGCAATTTTTGAGCGATCGCTATGATCGTGAGTTTATAGGACGAATTTGACGCGGCCGCCTCTTTGGCTACCGCCAATAACATCAATAACATCCCTGCCCTAACTATGCCAGCCTGCGTGCGTTACACGCCCGTTATGTATTTCTTTTCTTCTTGTGACAATTTCTGTCCTGTATTATAAATGTTTGCTTTAATATACGAATTAACGAGCACGTACTTTATAACAACGTTTTTCAAGCTTTGTGTTCAACATATTTGTTATAGTATTGGCCTAAAACACGCTCCGAAGCAATATGTTTGAAAAACGCTGCTCCACACCAAACCCACACGTATCACAATTCTTTTTACAACCGTCATCTTTCTGCCTTGCTTTTACTACTTGAGCAATTTTCTCTACAAAATTTCAACAATCACAGACGCCTTGCTAACTAACCTTTAACTTTAACTAACATAAAAACGACCTCATTAAATATAATTCTCCCCCCATCTGTGCACCTTACAGATATTTGCAAACACGCCTCGTCACGTTTATCAGTAAAATCGATTAATTATTTCATGAAGTTATTTAAAAACGATTTCTTCTAAAAACATACGTTTTCCTAACACCTTAAACGGTTTTAAATGGTGAGCTCCTAAATTCAACAAAGCATAAGGCCTGTATTTTCATCGTATTAATTTTTTAAGTTAAAACGCAAACCGAAAATTACAAATTGGTTACCGTCTTTTTTTATTATTATTAATTTTCTTTTAACATCAACAATATATTAAGGTTACTTTTTTCTCTCAGCGGCTTTCTCGCTTTCTTTTCAACTACTATTCCGTTCAATTTCGACGGCTTGTTTTCGTTGGATGTACCTTTTCCGCGCCGACTGTATCAGGTGCTCTTTCCGCTTGTGGAGAATGCGCTCGCGCTCCTCTGGACATTTTGAGAACCTACCTGACATCGTGTCCTCCCTAATACACACAGAGAAATGCACAATAGTTGTCAAAATATTCATCAGATTTAATACACAAATACAAATATCCGAATACATCACTGATGTATAAGGAAGGTATTATTATAGTGAAAACGTCTGCACATTTTCTAACTAAGCTTGTGGAAATATTATATAAAACTTTCAGAGAAAATGTGAGAAAATATGGGAAAATGCGAGAAAAACTGAGAAAACGTAAAATAATGGTGGAAGCGTGAAAAAAGGTGAAAAAAACGTGAATTAAATCGAGCCGAACCGAAATATCTTTGATAAATTTTGATTTAATATTAATTAGGCCATTCGAAAAGTAGTGTTGTGCACCAGATATTTAGTATTAATAACACAGTTTTGCTGATTTTAATCTAAATTTAATATTTTTCGCATATTAAGTTTAATTGAAAACAATTACTTCGTTATATATTGTAATTTCGACGCACTTTAAAATTTCGAATTATTTTTAACTAGCTAATTACTATTATATTTTAAAAATATGTATCACTTACGTTTCCACCATATCACTCTGTATGGTCTCCCAGCCGCCGGAATCATCAGACATCTCTGTTAAACTCTTGCTAGTCTGTAGCATCGTCGGTGCCGGTATCGTATGCACTTCCGGTTCACGGTAAATAGCGGGCGCTACCAAACGTCCATCCAGGACGTTCTCGATGGTCAGCTCGACCGACCGAGTCACCCTCAGGTCGTCCACCACTATAGACAACGGAATGTGCGGAAACAATTGCTGCACCTAATTAAAATGCGTTAATAATTTCCCCGTATGCGTGTTATATTTAATTAGTTGCATACTTGTCGGCCCATCGCATCCAATTGCGAGTTTTGCGCGTCCGCTCGGACCAGCTGCGCCTGGCGCACCTCCACGAAGAAACTGGGCAGCCAAGAAACGTAACGCGAGCCTATAAAACGGTAACATGCAATTGGTTTTATTTATTCAGATATTTTAACCAAAATACCGTCGAAATGAAAGAAGTGATTGAGTTCTCTGCGGGCCGGCTGTGGATTGTCGTTTTGCAGCTCGGGCGGGTCCATGCGGGCTGCGACTGGACTTTGAATGCTCAGTGCGAGGCGACAGGTTGGACAAGATGTGTCTTGTTCCAACCATGATTGTAGGCATGTACTACAAGAAATTATTTTTACAGAGGGGAAAATTAGGCTACAAAACATATTCTCTTGGATCAAATCAGCTATCCCAATGCTAACAGTCACTTGAAACGAAAAAAACTCGTTTTTGAAATTTTATAGAAAAAAGTTGTAATAGAACAATGTGATTAAAATTATGTATATATTTCCATTGTGCACTATTTACAAATTTCACGTAAAATTTTGATATATCTTTTGAATTTCTTAAGACCCTTTCGGGTGTACTTATTTTACAGTATAATGAATTATAAATCCCAAAACAGTTTATAAATAATGTTCCACTTACTTGTGAAAGAGATGACCGCAAGGTAGCTTCCTCGCGCTATCCATTTTCTCCCAACAAATCGCACAGTTGTCAGAGTTTTCGGATATCTCTTCAGGCGACGCCATTGGGTAACTATTCAAAGGTGAATAGAAAAATATAAAGTGTAAAATGAATGTCTACAAACTGTCAGGATGTTATTGAAACACATCATCAAAAGTAATTAATTGCTATAGCTACAATCGTTAATTCACGTACTGGTATTGATTTATTAATCATTTGTTGTTTAAATTATTAACATATGAAATTCGCATTCTCTATTGAAACAATTTTTAGATCAAGGATACAAGCAATATTATAATTGTAAAGGGCATTATGATTGGCTAGAACCTGATAACTTTGAAACAACATATAAAAACTTTTAAAATAAAATATGGTCGCTAGATGTGTTAAAAGGTTGCGCCTTTTAGGAGAATAATAGACATAATAAACTGGCATTTGACGTTTAAGTTACATAATACGTCCAGTGTATCGTGGTTTGATCATTCAATAATAATAAATTCACGAAATTACTGTGACTTACTTTTGTTCGAGATGATTGCGCACCCATAAATAATTCCTGTGCTTCTTAAATCGCCTCTGTATCTCCTGGAAGAGATACCGAAGCTGCATGCAAATGACCAGACTAGCCATCGAGAGGAATATGTTGCTCCAGAGCAGCATGTGTATGTGATGAAGAAAATCTATGGTGAGGGCTGTTAGCTCGAAAGCTAGCTCCACGTAATACACCACTGGGCCTCGTTTCTCCCACACCTTACCTGAGTCCCCTGAGGTTATCGGGGAGGCACCCTCGTTACGCATATCGTACAAGTGAAAGGCGTACCTTAATATCACGTGTAACGTACGTATACTCAATAAAATCACCTGGAATCGAATAAAAGCACGGGCTAGCATTTTTTATGTTTTTGTTTGACAAACACTTGACAATGTGCCCGTTTTTTTTTTTGAATTTTAGGAAATGATAGCTCGTTTATTTATGGGATATGTCAATTAAATTAAGTTACGTATTTTTTTATGCTGGTCAATAATCAGTTGTTTTGAAAAATAAATAAAGTCGTGGAAAACATAGCTTCACTCATATTCTTCATTGAAAATGAATTTTCATGTCTACTCCACAACCATTATATATCTAAAAGAAATAGTTTGGAAGAAATCGAAAAATAATGATCGGCATAAAAATACGTAAGGTAAAGTTGCAAAAAATCATACTAGTTTCCTAAAGTGTAATAAAATTTGCAATATCCAAAAATTTGATTTTATACGAATTTTTAAAATAAAATATATTGACTACATTAAAGATTATATATTTTGGGGTGGTATATATTTCTCAAAAAAGTCATTATGACTTAATTCAATAACTAAAATATTGTAGATTATGTTACCATCAATAAAATTTTCAAAATCGAAAAATTTGATTTTATACGGATTATTTAAATAAAATATATTGATTACATTATATATTGTAAATTTTGGGGTGATATATATTTCTTAAAAAACGTCATTATGACTTTATTCGATAACTGAAATATTGTAGATTCTATCACCATCAATAAAATTTTCAAAATTCAAAAATTAGATTTTATACGATTTTTTAAAATAAAATATATTAACTACATTATAGATTACAAATTTTGGGGTGGTATATATTTCTCAAAAAAAGTCATTATGACTTCATTCTATAACTGAAATATTATAGATTTTGATACCATCAATAAAATTTTGAAAATCCAAAAAATTGATTTTATATGAATTTTTAAAATAAAATATATTGATTACATTAAATATTACAAATTTTGGGGTGATATATATTTAAAAAAAAAGTCATTATGACTTCATTCAATAACTAAAATATTGTAGATTCTGTTACCATTAAATAAAATTTTCAAAAACGATAAATTTGATTTTATACGGATTATTAAAATAAAATATATTGATTACATTATATATTATTATATTATAAATTTTGGGGTGGTATATATTTCTTAAAAAACGTCATTATGACTTCATTCGATAACTGAAATATTGTAGATTCTATTACCATCAATAAAATTTTCAAAATTCAAAAATTAGATTTTATACGATTTTTTAAAATAAAATATATTAACTACATTATAGATTACCAATTTTGGGGTGGTATATATTTTTAAAAAAAAATCATTATGACTTCATTCTATAACTGAAATATTGTAGATTTTGTTACAATCAATAAAATTTTGAAAATCCAAAAATTTGATTTTATATGAATTTTTAAAATAAAATATATTGATTACATTAAACATTACAAAACATACTGTTTACATTATACATTACAAATTTTGGGGTGGTATATATTTTGCAAAAAAGTCATTTTGACTTCATTCAATAAATAAAATATTGTAGATTCTTTTACCACCAATAACATTTTCAAAAACCATCAATTTGATTTTATACGAATTTTGAAAATAAAATATATTGATTACATTAAATATTAATAATTTTAGGGTGGTATAATATTTCGCAAAAAATAAGTAATTTTGAATTCATTCAATAACTAAAATATTGTAGATTTTGTTGCCGTCAATAAAATTTTGAAAATCCGAAAATTTAATTTTAGACGAATTTTTAAATTTAAATATTTTTTTATATTAAATATTACAAATTTTGGGGTGTCATATATTTCTCAAAAAATTCTATATAACTTGATTCAATAATTGAAATATTGTAGTTACCATCAACAAAATTGTCATAAGTTTGCTGCCGACACCTGGTCTATGATCCGGCCCTGACTGTGATAGTGCATTATAAAAACCTTACCTCTGCTGACATAAAAGCGAACGTGTTGAATCCCACGAAGAACCCCACGAAAACCGACACGAGCAGCATAAAACTAGACACCGCGAAAATACTCCCTAGCAGTGCCATCAATTTGACGTGACTCCAAACGGGCGTCGTCGGAGAGAACGACAACTGCAAACAGCAATTAAGTTTGCCATCCCAACAAGAAAAGGTCAATGTTTAACTCACATATTCGAATCTGTCTTTTGTTAGTTGCGCTATGAGCTGCAGGAAACCCAGCAGCGCGAACCACGAGCACCAGAGCAGCACCTCTTCCACATATTGCACGTTAATCACGCCGAACACAAAGATGAATTTGTAGAAGACAAAGTTCCAAAATTTGTCTTTCAAGTGCTGCTGTTCGGAAACCCGTAGGTCTCCGAACACCATTTTCTGGATGCAGTGGCCGAGAAGTATCAGCCAGCACACCGCCATGTTTATTAAAACCTGGAAGAAAATAGGTGAGGTGTAATCAGATATAAATACATATTAATATTTTTTCTTATATATAGTTTGCGGGCTTGTAAAATATTTTTGGTTGCTTCCAGAACTCGCTAGTATATTTTTTCGGAGTTTTTGCTTGGTTTCGGATATAATTCTCTTACTTCTATACTACTCATGTTAATTAGTACATTTGTGTATCTAAATGACACTTATACATGAACTTGAGGGTAATTTTTAGCGCAAATTACTTTTTAAAACAATCCTTAGACTATACTAATTAACATGAGTAGTATAGAAGTGAGAATTATATCCGAAACCAAGCAAAAACTCCGAAAAAATATACTAGCGAGTTCTGGAAGCAATGCCTTTTAATCCATAATAATAATAATATAATAATAATATAATAATAATATAATAATAATATAATAATAATATAATAATAATATAATAATAATATAATAATAATATAATAATAATATAATAATAATATAATAATAATATAATAATAATATAATAATAATATAATAATAATATAATAATAATATAATAATAATATCATAATAATATAATAATAATAATCTTATTCTATATCTATTTGCCTTTTACCTTTCGGTGTAGTGTAGTTTTTTATAGATACTTTTTAATATCATAAATTAGCGTTGAAATTTTGAGCATGTAAATCGGCCGAGCCTAATTCCGCCCCACCTAGTGATAAATGAATGTTTTGCAGTAGCAATGCTGAGAAAGTTACAGCCCAAATACATAATATTAATCAAATAATATTAACAAGCAATACATAACCAACTAGGAAACTATATCAAAACTATAAATAGGAAATAACGCTTCTCTCTATTTCCTATTTATAGTTTTGATATAGTTTCCTAAGTTGAAAAAGATGAATCCAACTAGGAATAAAATAACTGGATGAAGAAAACGGCAAATAAAAAGGACTGGAAGCTAAAAATGATGATGAAGCTAAAAATGATGGATGGCGAGAGTCACTAGAACCCTGTAGTGACTCTGCTAGGCCGTAATATAGTAAGGCCTAGTCCAAAGCTGCAAATCGTTCACTTACGAGCAGCAGGGTACTTGGTAACGTCTACCAAGTACCAAGAGACCGTACTCACGCCTTCACGTGGCGGCGCTGATGATGCTAAGTTGAGACGGATCGACAGTTAGCACAGAACAACAGTGCTAACTGGAAAAGAGCAGGACAATCTGCATCGCATGAAACAACCTTTAGAAGAATATAATGTGACTACATTCAACACAAAATGTTCTGGAGCAAATAGTTTTCGAATCGGATATCCAGGGAATAAATCCATAAGAATTAATGTATGCCATGGTTAACACATGTAAAGGAATGGACAGAACTTAAAACTACTAAAATTTGGTTCATACAGCTGGAAATCGCGATGAAGTGGACGGTATAGATGCAATTGGGTATGTACATCAAATTATTACATAGGTTGTGTATTTCTAGTTATTCTATATACAAAAAATAACAGAAAAAATCATTTATTACATATATTTATTTTTTGTAGTTATTATTCTGTTGTATATATCTGTGGCTATTTGTTAAAAACTGATACGTCTATGTCAATTATTCTACTTAACTTTAAATTACCACATGTTTTGTTACACAGAAGTAATAATTTACATATGGAAATGAAAGTCTGGGGTTATTACACATTAAATATATAATTAAATTTAAATTGCAAATAATAATAAAATATTCCATTTATTAACGATTGAATTTATGGAAATTAGTAAAAAAAAGTTAGTATAATTCACAAGCTGACAAATGGTCTGCATAAAGAAAACAACCCACAAAATATGTTTGTTTCTCTCAAGGTACTCATGCACGCGGTAACCTATCAAAAAAATGCTACTTCATAGATAATATTATAAAGAATGTGTGTTGAAAATTTTAACAAAATCGGTGATGTAAATCTTGAGATATCGTGTACATCAGTTTAAAAAAAAGTTTCGAGAAAAAAAAGGTGCGGGTTTCGGGCCGCCCCTCACTTCTAATTGCTATTGGAATCTTGTTCTGAAATATGTGGTACCAATCACAGATTTATACCTATTGTAATAGAAATAATTTCTCCTAATTATTTTATTAAATGAATTTCTAAAATAAGAGAAATTTCATTAGGTGACTGAGTGTAAGTAATGATCTCTTAAATCACACCATAGTATATTAACAAACAGTTCTAATGAAAAATTTAGTTAAATTATAACATTAGTTTGTCAAACTAAAATTATTTTCTTATAAAAAAATATTTTTAATTCTACAAATAGCACCAATAAACTGATTAACTATAAAATATTGAATTGTTAAGGCGACTACTTTGTGATAATTAATTTTAAAGGATAAATAAAACGATTATTTTATCACACTTCAGTTACACTTTGTAACTAGTTTAGGCTAAGCTCTAGCCGAAACAAGCAAAGTGTAACTGAAGTGTGATAAAAAACAAAATAAAAAATCGTTTTATTTATCCTGATTAACTTTATTTCACCCTCACTTTCATATTTTTAATTCAATAAATAACTTCGGAAATACTTTGAATTTTGAAATGATTAAATGTTTAAAATATTCTTAAAAGTATAAAGATTTTATTTAGCAAAAAACCATTTACTGAAAATCTCAAGTACACCACCTTGAGATTTTCGGTAAATGGTTTTTGCTAAATAAAATCTTTATACTTTATACTCCTTAAGTTATTTAATTTCCCAAACGTCCATACACGCTATGTAAGCAGACCAATTTGCCAAAAATGAGACAAACAACAGTAGCAAAAATAAATCGCGCACAACGTACGTATAGAAACGTTTGTAACTTTAAACCAATACTACATTTGTAGGCGTTGCTCTGTCTAGTACTTTTATTAGTCTGTGATTACATGCAGACAAACTAATCTTAAGAGTAATTAAGAGGAGGATTATCACCGTTGTGTTCATGCCTGGTTCAATGTCCCACCTTTGTAGTGTTGACTTCAAATCTTTATCGTAAATAAACTCGTTCCCTAAAGTCATTTTTTATTCAATTTATTTTAAATCGCGTTCACACTCAAATAGTGACTCCAATGTACGACTTGTAGATACTAATGGCCGTGTTAAATGTGATTTGAAGTGATTTATGATTTAATGAAATGCACACAGATAATTTTGGATGACGGTAACTGCCAAATATCAAAATTATATAACCTTAATGAGTTTTTACAGTAATGCCACATTTTCTGATATATCCTAAAATTACAGAATCAATGGATGTACAGTAATGCCACATTTTCTAAAATATCCTAAAATTACAGGATCAATGGATGTACTACTACCATTTATTATTCCACAGATACGGGAGAGTCTTGTGGTAAAACTTAAAAACGTATTATTTTGTATTATTGGCATTCTGCGAGACAGCACTGAAAAGGTGTTTGCTGAGGCAGGTGCCGGCCCTAATAGAATTACTGCACCTTCGAGTCCGTGCCGTGCTTAATCTCATTATGCGAAAAGCGCAGTCTAATTTTATATTAGCTGAAAGCGAAACGTTCGCGCTCTATATTAAGAAGGCGGTATACCCCCCACCACGATTATATGTTACAATGTGTTCCTTATGGGGCGACAAGCATCAATTATTTTGTACACATCTTAAGTTACAGCAAAGTAATATTTTCAAAATATATACCAATCAATTCCCGTATCATTGTAGTTAATAGTAGGTTACTTTAATTACTTGAAATATTGCTCTACAATTTGTAAATTATTATTAAAGTCAATACATGGAAAAATCGTATATGCTTTTACCAATATACAAGTATATAGGTATATTTCTAGATATTGCCTAGTTTTAGTATACGTGCCATTACTTGAACTACATTTCCGTATAAGTTTTTTTGAAATTGGTCAAGTAGTTTTTGAGAAGTGAATAAAATACTAACAAAATGTTACACATTTTACTTCAGAAGCAAATTCATGCAGAACTCGGCGATTATATCAAGATAATTTGTTTAGCTGTTCTGCAATAGAGAGCGCTAAAAATATGGACCTCGCTGTCCGCGTGGCCTTGGATTGAGCATGCGATAGTGCAGCTGTGCCGATCAACGAACTGTATGGTGTAGAACGAACGGATAGATGTATATTATTTTAAATATAATTGAAATATAATTGAAAATCACTGAAAACAAATCACAAACTAACATACTAGTTTAGTTTTTAAACATATTAGTTTAGTTTGTGATTTGCAATGTATTTAAAATAAATAAATAACGTACTTGAGAAGGGTAAAAATAAAATATACATGATTTAATGGTATATTCAATGGCAAACTACATAGGCATTAAAAAAACAAACATGATAATTAGTGAAGACATATGAAGCATATAACCCATATTTTATATGTTTTATGTTATTCCTGCGGATCATACCTTCCTGCTGTCATTAGGCTTCTTAAATACATGACCGATGATAAACAACTGTGAGATATTTTGTTGTTAATATTTGTTAAAACGATTTTCAAATTCTCAAATATCTGAAAAAAATGACAGGTTTCCACTTCACCTTAGCTTAAACATTTCAAGTGTAATAATGATTTTATATTACTTTGTATGCTCGATTACAGACCTTACAAAATAATATATAATGTTAAGCTGGAGGTAATTACCACTAGCCTCACATATCTCATGTTTACCAAATGCACATTGGATACTATTTCTTATCAAATCTTTCACATTTGTAATATTTCCATCATTGTTTTTCAAAATTGTTCTAACATTGCGTGTTAGATGTAAAATTCTCCTTGGTGACATTAGTTTTCTAGCAGCCAGTGATACGCACTTTGTATCTGATTTAATTCGATACAACCTTTTGGTATAGTTTTTTATGCAGTGATTAACACACTCGATTTTTTCCACCTGTAAACCGTAAGAAACATGTTGTCTAATTTTACTTAAAACATTCGAATCGCCATCTCCTATCAGTTTCTTATAACGTAAATTATGCATAGAAATGCTATTTTTAAATCCTTCAACAAGGATATCTGCCTCCATTGACGCAGAAGAACCTTGGAAATTTTTAAAACATCTGTGTTCAATAGTTTCTTCATTTCTTGATTTAGCACAAATGCTACAATATTTGTTTCGCACCCCAACAAATAAAACTTTCCCAGTACGCTGGCCAATGATAACTGCCTGCAATTTTGAATAATATATATATATATATATATATATATATATATATATATATATATATGTATGTGTGTGTGTGTGTTTAGTAAACCTTACCGTGCCTGAGGCGGCTGTATAAGAATGGCCGTAACTGCGTTTCGACCAACCTCCATCAACACAAACAGTAATAAATGGTATACCGTCAGCATCAATATCTCCATGTTCGACAGCCATTGAATATTCTTCTTTGCCCACTTTCTCCATTTCTGTGTACAAGTCATCTTTGAAATGCTAAAAAACTATAACGTTATGTTTCTATTTATAATTATTATAAAGACCAGAGACATCAAATATAGTAAAAAAGAGTATATACATCAGCTAATTCTTCTTGCAATTTATAGAATGTTCTCTTGGTCATTATTGGTATATTTAACACACTCATCATTTCTTCGGTGTGACTGTAGCACCCTCCGGTAGATAGTGTTCCCCAAACAATAGCTTTATTCGCAACCTTATCTTTCTCTGATTGTATTTGTTCAGATTTATGACATCCACTACATTTCAATATAAATGTGCTGCTAATTCCTTTTCGTATTTCAGAGTCCAGTTGTAAAGAACCACGAGTGCAATGCCGCATTTCTTAAGGAAATAGTCAATTTCCACAATTCTGTATCCTTCCAGGGTTACATTGTTTACCGTATTATTTTCATTCTCCACGCATAGAGGGTGATTTTGAATACTAAAATGCAATAAGTAGCACCCATAACTCAAAATTTCACATTGACACATTGCACACTATTTTACGTATCATAATAATCTTACGTATCATAATTATTGTTGTTATGAAATATGATTTTATTTGTACGATTTTTATAATTTTTTAATGATATGAAAATCTGTATACGTGCCTAATTTTTATGTCTGTCTGATATATTGATTAAATTATCTATTCTCGAAATTTTCAACACCAAATAACATACTTTACCTAAATTGAATGTATATTTTCGAAAAAATGGGACAGGTAACAGGTGACATTTCAGTCAGAGATTTTTTTTCATTCTAATAAAATGACTTATTATAAATTTTGTACAAAGTCATCTTATAACAGTAACTAAGTTTGATATTTCAATAATGTCGACACTAGAGCTACAAATTTACTTCTGTTATTCGAGACATATAGTATCACCAGTATCACCATTGTATTGAACGATTTAATAGGGAAATACCCGGGAAAATATGCATTTATAAATTGTGTTCGACGGTTAAAAATAAAATTTGATAACACTAGAAATGTAAAGAATCTTAAGAAGAAAAAACAAATTTATTATGATAATGATGCTTCATTCATAAGCATTTAATTGAATTTGTATACGAAGAACGTTCAAATTCGATATATCGGCATTCTGACTATGCCCAAACATATATATATATATATATATATATATATATATATATATATATATATATATATATATATATATATATATAATAAAGAATTATATAAAATAGTATTTCTTAAAATAATATTCTTTCATTATTATGATACGTATGATAAAATAATCCACATTAGATTTTTTAATAACACCCCTCATATGTATATTTGTAATGCACCCTACACAGTATAGAAATTAAAATTGTACTTACCGTTCATATTCATTCTGATCAATAAAAGAAGGAATATGATATTCATCCGTAGCCGAATCTACTAATCCGTCCACAATTTCCCTACAAAAAAAATTATTTTCCTTTTTTTGATTATGATATTTTCGTTTTGCCTGACTTTTTTTTGATCGTTTATATTTTCCAAATACAAACGACATTTTAACAAAATAAACTTTTTTCTAATACGCGTTTAGAATAGTTACTTTGTGAAAATACTTCAACAAAAACACACACAATATATCGCTATTAAAGGTAGTTCACGGGCCTAAACCTCGTAACGAACTAACAAATTATTACATAATCCAAAACTTGTGAACTACGTTAAATGGTGGTGGTAAAAATATCGTCAGAGGGCTAAACTCAATTACCAATGAGATGTATTAATGATAGTTGGGCGGGAATGTACCCAAGATTTGGTACTTTCTCACAGTTTCTAGTATTATCATTGTTTGCGCTTGTTTATGGTTTTGGGGATGCATTTTTTTGGGGGTGCATGAGAAAGGTTTAGCGCATTTGTGTATTGTTTACTATATTATGGACATTGAAGTGAAATAAAGGATTTCAGCCGTTCCTAGGCCATAAACCGACCCATCGCGTATCCGGCCCGTTTTAGGCGACCACCCATATTGAGCGGAACGCTTCGAGGGATGTAAATATTAAATAACAATTTCAAACCAAAATGCGTAGTTGCAATACAGGATTGTTAAATTAACGCAAAAATGGTGCAGCTATCATTCATATAATTCTTATTTTCATGCGACATCGGTTTAGGTAGACCGAGATAATACATAATTTGATCCCAATTTATTATTTCTAGCGAACTTATAATTAAAGTTCATAAAAATATATTTTCTGACGTATCTATGTCATACTCTCCAATGATTGCCGAGTAATATGCCAATATGTTTTATTTTCGATATAATCGTCTGATAGTGCGCCCGTCTGCAGCTAGCTAATAAATTCAGGTTCTATAAATCACATGTGGTTTTCGTCTCGTTGCCTGGGGGGAGGGGGGTGTGGTGGGGTGCGGTCCGATACGTAGAAGCGTTTTCTTCTGCACGTGCAAAACCTTATAATCGCAATAATAGTACTCTAATATAGAGGGCGCGATTTCTATTTATGTATTAGTTCCGTGCTTATACACTATTGAATAATGTCTCTGTCGGTATTCGGCGCTCTTAAGCTGCTTCTGAATGCCCCGTGAAATTAAGCTTTCACAATTAAACTGAATTAAAACTAATAACGTGTTTTCATAATCAACAGTTTTATTTTTAAACAATGGTACATTAATTGATATCTATCATGTTATAGTTGATACCGAGATAAATAATAGTAGATAAAATTAAGTCAGCATTCTGGCCATTATTGATTTAAATGAACCGTAATTTATTTTTTTGAACAGTTTCATTGTACTACTATAATCACAAAAAGTCGTACAATGTTTAGCAAACTGTAAAATTAATATCAATATCCTTGGATTTGGTTGCTAGGTAACATTTCGGTCGGCCATCACGAATTCATGGCTAGTTGATATTTTAGAGATGAGTAGAACTTTATTTCTTTATTTCTAGCTATGAATCCATGATGGCCGGCAAATAAAGATGATAAAAAAATAGGTCATGTAATTCGGAAAGTCGTATGGTGCCCACACCAGATATTTATTTTGAATTTCGAGAAATTGATTGTTTAGGGGGATGGCTCCCAATTGGGTTGCTTGTTATCTTACCGTGTTCAGCTGAATAATAATAAATTTGTTTCCATCCAAGTAAGAAATTAAAAAAAATTATGTATCTAGTTAAATAGTCAAACACCAACCCTGTAACACTCGAGGCCATCCCACAACGAACAATAGTCAAATATAACACATCCATTGTTTTTCTAATTACCATATAACCGTCATACATCCAGTAACGTATGTGCAACAGTGCCGCTCTGCAAGGCCCAACTGTGTCAAGTACGGAACTTTAATAGTATCAACTAAAACCTGTACAAATCATTTTTATGGTTTATATTGGCCGGCAGCACTAGGGCGATTTTAATAATCGAATTGTAAATTTCTTGTGTATACATTATGCATGACCGCATTATTTTGGTCGCTGTGAGACAACAATAATTATTGGTTGTACAAATTTTTGTAAACCAGAATCATTGTTTGGCTAGTTATCGGCAATTACGAGGTCAGCGGAACTACGGCCAGTTCAAGGTGGAAACGATTGAATTTATATTTATATCGTAATATATTCCTTTTAAAGTTCAAGATTAATGGACAATTTACATTTTTTTTTAGAGAAAACTTATGTTTGGCCGTTAATAAATCATTATTATTAATTCTTCGGACGCATTGATAATAGCGAACGCAATTGATTTGTCAGAAATAGATTAGCGATTCATATTTAGACATTGACGTCAATATTAATGCAAGGAAAACTTCAATTGATTATAAAATTTAAAACGTTGTAGTGAATTAGGTTTAGCAAAAAAAAAAACTAAAGCAACATACATTATATGACATGATGAAATATGATTAGTCATATTTTCATGTCGAATAATTTTAAGAAAAATATGTATCGCGATGAGAAGGTGTGGCGGGTTATGACCAACTATTCACCAATTCAATCGACTTACTTACTACACTGTTTTTGCAAGTTTAATTAATCAAAGCTTAATTCATCAATGAATTAGCTTGTGTAATAAACATGCAGTGTAGTGTAGACTAATTTGTAAATTCACGACATAAAAGTTTTCGATAAAAACTTTTTGTTAAAAAAAATCATAATAAATTCAATTTTTGAAATTAGAATTAATTGATACTATAATTAAATTTTGCAACTATTTAGCTTCAAAATAACGCATTATTTGTTTATTTTGGTCAATTAATATCGTCTCCACGTGGGAAAATTCAAGACATATAACTTTTCGGTAAAAACTTTTTGTTAAAAAAAATCATATTATATTCAATTTTAGAAATTAGAACAAAATGATAATATAATTATGTTTGGCACTTATTTAGCTTCAAAATAAAGCATTACTTGTTTATTTTGGTGAATTATTAACGTGTCGACGTTGGAAAATTCAAAGAATATAACTTGTCGACGAAAACGGTTTGTTAAATAAAATCATAATATATTCAATTTTTGAAATTAAAACTAGATGATAATATAATTATGTTTGGCACTTATTTAGCTTCAAAACAAAGCTTTATTTGTTTATTTTGGTCCATTAATAATGTCTCGACGTGGGGAAATTCAAAACATACAACTTTACGATAAAAACTTATAGTTAAAAAAAATCATACTACATTTAATTTTTGGAATCAAAACTGAATGATAATATAACTATGTTTGGCACTTATTTCGCTTCAAAATAAAACATTACTTGTTTATTTTGGCCAGACAATAACGTCTTGACGTGGGAAAAATCGAGACATAACTTTTCGATAAATACTTTTTGTTAAAAAAAATCATAATATATTCAATTTTTGAAAATAGAACTAAATAATAATATAATTATGTTTGGCACTTATTTCGCTTCAAAATAAAATATTACTTGATAATTTTGGTCAATTAATAACGTCTTACCTGGGAAAATTCAAAACAGATAACTTTTCAATAAAAACTTTTTGTTAAAAATATCATAATATATTCAATTTTTCAAACTAGAACTAAATGATAATATAACTATATTTGGCACTCATTTAGCTTCAAAATAAAGCATTATTTGATTATTTTCGTCAATTAATAACGTATCGACGTGGGGAAATTCAAGACATATAACTTATAGATAAACACTTGTTGTCAAAAAAAATCATAATATATTCAATTTTGGAACTTAGAACTAAATGATAGTATAGTTATGTTTGGCACTTATTTAGCTTCAAAATAAAGCATTATTTGTTGATTTTGGTCAATTAATAAAGTCTCAACGTGGAAAATTTCAAGACATAACTTTTCGATATAAACTTTTTGTTAAAAAAAATCATAATGTATTCAATTTATGAAATTGAAACTTGATGATAATATAATTACGTTTGGAAATTATTTAGCATCAAAATAAAGTATTATTTGGTTATTTTGGTCAATTAATACGGTCTCTACGTGACAAAATTCAAGACATATAACTTTTCCATAAAAACTTTTTATTCAAAAGTATCATAATATATTCATATTTTTAAATTAGAACTACATGATAATATAATTATGTTTGGCATTTATTTAGTTTCAAATAAAGTATTAGTTGTTTATTTCGAGCAATTAATAACATCTCAACGTAGGAAAAATCAAAGCATACAACTTTTCGATAAAAACTTTTTGTTAAAAAAAAATCATAATATATTCACTTTTTGAAATTAAAACTAAATGATAATATAATTATATTTAGCACTTATTTAGCGCCAAAATAAAGTATTGTTTTTTTAATTTGGTCAATTAATAACGTCTCGACGTGAGAATATTCAAGACATAACTTTTCGATAAAAACTTTTTGTTAAAAAAATCATAATATATTCAATTTTTGAAATTAGAAGAAAATGATAATATAGTTTTATGTTTGGCACTTATTTAGCTTCAAAATAAAGCATTATTTGTTTAATTCGGACAATTAATAAAGTCTCAACGTAGGAAAATTCAAGAAATATTACTTTTCGATAAAAACTTTTTGGTAAAAAAAATCATAATATATTCAATTTTTGAAAGTAGAACAAAATGATAACATAATTATGTTTGGAACTTATTTAGCTTCAAAATAAAGCTTTATCTGTTTATTTTGGTCAATTAATAACGTTTCAACGTGGGAAAATTCAAGACATATAACTTTTCAATAAAAAGTTTTTGTTAAAAAAATCATAATATATTATATTTTTTGAAATTAGTTCTAACTGATAATATAATTATATT
Source organism: Lordithon lunulatus (assembly GCA_963942505.1). Classification (NCBI taxonomy): domain Eukaryota; kingdom Metazoa; phylum Arthropoda; class Insecta; order Coleoptera; family Staphylinidae; genus Lordithon; species Lordithon lunulatus. Next base: position 1,296,774 of record OZ012668.1, read on the forward strand.
TTGCAATTATTTAGCTTTAAAATAAATCTTTATTTGTTTATTTTGGTCAATTAATAACGTCTCAACGTGGGAAAATTCAAGACATATAACTTTTCGATAAAAACTTTTTGTTAACAAAATCGATTGTATTCAATTTTTGAAATTAGATCTAAACGATAATATAATTATGTTTGGTACTTATTTAGCTTCAAAATAAAGCATTATTCGTTTATTTTAGTCAATTAATAACGTCTCGACGTGGGAAAATTCAAGATATATAACTTTTCATTAAAAACTTTTTGTTAAAAAAATAATAATATATTCAATTTTTGAAATTAGTACTAAACGATAATATAATTATGTTTGGAATTTATTTAGTTTCAAAATAAAGCTTTATTTGTTTATTTCGATCAATTAATAACGTCACGACATGGGAAATTTCAAGATATATAACTTTTCCAAAAAAACTTTTTGTTAAAAAAAATCATAATATATTAAATTTTTGAAAGTAGAACTAAATGATAATATAATTATGTTTGGAACTTATTTAGCTTCAAAATAAACTTTGTTTGTTTATTTTGGTCAATTAATAACGTTTCAACGTGGGAAAATTCAAGACATATAACGTTTCGATAAAAACTTTTTATTAAAAATATCATAATATTTTCAATTTTTGAAATTAGAATTAAATGATAATATAATTATGTTTGGCACTTATTTGGCTTCAAAATAAAACATTATTTGTTTAGTTTGATAAATTAGTCACGTCTCGACATGGTAAAATTCAAGACATATAATTTTTCGATTAAAACTTTTTGTTAAAAAAAATCATAATATATTCAATTTTTGAAATTAGGACAAAATGATAATACAATTATATTTGGCACTTATTCAGCTTCAAAATAAAGTAATATTTGTTTATTTTGGTCAATTAATAAAGTCTCGATCTGGGAAAATTCAAAACAGAGAACTATTCGATATAACTTTTTGTTAAAAAAAATCATAATGTATTCAATTTTTGAAATTAAAACTAAATGTGAATATATTTGTGTTTCGCAATTATTTAGCTTCAAAATAAAGCATTATTTGTTTATTTTGGCCAAATAATAACGTTTCAACGTGGGAATATTCAAGACATATAACTTTTCGATAAAAACTTTTTGTTAAAAAAATCTAAAGATATTCAATTTTTGAAATTAGAACTAATTGATAATATAATTATGTTTGGAACTTATTCAGCTTCAAAATAAAGCTTTATTTGTTTATTTTGGTCAATTGGTAACGTCTCAACGTGAGATAATTCAAAGCATATAACTTTTCGATACAAACTTTTTGTTAAAAAAATTATAATATATTCAATTTTTGAAATTAGAACTAAATCATAATATAATTATATTTTGCAATTATTTAGCTTAAAAATAAAGCATTATTTGTTTATTTTGATCAATTAGTAACGTCTTGACGTGGGAAAATTCAAGACATATAACTTTTCGATACAAACTTTTTGTTAAAAAATCATAATATATTAAATTTTTGAAATTAGTATGAACTGATAATATCATTATATTTTGCAATTATTTAGCTTTAAAATAAAGCGTTATTTGTTTATTTTGGTCAATTAATAACGTCTCAACGTGGGAAAATTCAAAGCATATAACTTTTCTATAAAAACTTTTTGTTAAAAAAATCATAATATATTCAATTTTTGAAATTAGAACTAAATGATAATATAATTATATTTAGCACTTATTTAGCGTCAAAATAAAGCATTGTTTTTTTAATTTGGTCAATTAATAACGTCTCGACGTGAGAATATTCAAGACATAACTTTTCGATAAAAACTTTTTGTTAAAAAAATCATAATATATTCAATTTTTGAAAGTAGAACTAAATGATAATATAATTATGTTTGGAACTTATTTAGCTTCAAAATAAAGCTTTATTTGTTTATTTTGGTTAATTAATAAAGTCTCGACGTGGGAAAATTCAAGACATATAATATTTCGATAAAAACTTTTTATTAAAAAAATCATAACATATTTAATTTTTGAAATTAGAACTAGATGATAATATTATTATATTTGGCATTTATTTAGCTTCAAAATAAAGTATTAGTTTTTTATTTCGGGCAATTAATAACGTCTCAACGTGGGAAAATTCAAAGCATATAACTTTTCTATAAAAACTTTTTGTTAAAAAAATCATAATATATTCAATTTTTGAAATTAGAATTAAAAGATAATATAATTAAATTTTGCAATTATTTAGCTTTAAAATAAAGCATTATTTGTTTATTTTGGTTAATTAATAAAGTCTCGACGTGAGAAAATTCAAGACATATAACTTTTCGATAAAAAAAACTTTTTTTTAAATTCAATTCAATACTTGAAATTAAAACTTAATGATGCCATAATAAAATCAATTATTTTCTTAATTCATGTTTTAATTTAAAATAAATTCACAATTCAACCCACAAATGTGGAAACTAAAAACCCGTTCCATGTACAAGGGTTCAAACTTACATAACTCCTATAACCTATATACGAGCAGATGTTATTGATGTTACAAAACTATTGATGCCAATCAGGTTTGTCCTGAATAAAACTTGTATGTATGTGCGTATCCTTGCCCCTACTGAATAATGGGTGGATTTCACAATGTGTCGCAGCAATAATATTTTTCAATGATCAATAAGCGGACGTACACGCGCCGATTTGAATAGCGACGTGGCCGCTCCACGTCGCCGCTTCCACCTTTTGCCATCTCCGATTTGCAACCGCGATAATTGTCCTTTTTTGCGCACTATCGCCGGAGCAACAACCTCCAATTGGCGCGTATTACCCGTTATTAGTATTATTTAACCGCAGCCGCCGAGAAAACAAGTAGTACAATGAATGCAAAATGTGCAAGACTTGAAATATATTTTATTCAAATATTAAACTTGTACTGTTATAGCAAAACACTTGCATAGTTACTTATTTATTATTTCTTTTAGACATATACAGGACAAATACATGTCACAAGAAATTTATTCAATTACATATTATGGCATACCCTAAATTATGCTAAACACAACACATTAATACATATCGCTTCTATACATTTTATTGAAACTTAACTTCAACTTTATTTATTTAAACTACAAAAATATTAAAGGATAAATAAAACGATTTTTTACTTTGTTTTTTATCACACTTCAGTTACACTTTGCAACTAGTTTCGGCTAAGCTCTAGCCATTTTCGAGCTCCTCCGATGACGTCATCGGAGGAGCTCGAAAATGACTAGAGCTTAGCCGAAACTAGTTGCAAAGTGTAACTGAAGTGTGATAAAAAACAAAGTAAAAAATCGTTTTATTTATCCTTTAAAATGAATTGTCACAAAGTAGATGCCTTAACAATCCAATATTTACAAAAATATTATTTAATTTTTAAATTTACATGGGTTCTTTTTTCATAAAATAGACTGGAGACTGCAAATAACTTATGTAAATATTACTATTTTAATTTTAATAAACATATGTATGCAGGGCCGCATTATAGCATAGACCAGGGATGCGAAGACATAAGGACAAACAGAGATGTAGTTTATCCTTATGTCTTCGCATCCCTGGTCTATGCTATGATGCGGCCCTGCATACATATGTTTATTAAAATTAAAATAATAATATTTACATAAGTTATTTGCAGTCTCATGATAGTCGTAACCGTCGCATTATTTAATAAAACGTTTAATTGATGGGAATTCCATTGACCCAAAGCAATCTCTTTCAATATCGCGTTCATATCATATTGTAGCCTATATTAGGATGTTTTACAGCTCTTGAGCTATGCGTACTAATCCTCGGGGCTTTCTGTGCCACATTATGGTGACATCACGTATCATATTAAATTTAATATTCAATCAATACTGTAGCCAATTATCTAATAGGATAAGGACACGTGTCTCAAAAAAATCAATGATTCACCCCTGTAATCGTGCGAACGTGAATAATTAAAAACCATTTAAACATACCAATTCGTGTCGTAATAGTATAATAGTTAATAATGTCTATATAATTCGGAAATTTGTGTGGTGTGACCACACCAGATATTTTTATTTCAACTGAGCTTTAAAATAATATTTTAAATTGTAATCATGAACCGTCTGTATAGAACATGCCGTAAATATCCTTGTGCGATCATTGATCGCATTCCAGAGAACTATTATTTACAAGGGACAATTTCGCATCGACCTACTAATTCGCAACTATCAGGTTAACACACACACATACACATACAAAATTGTTGCCGTATTAATTAAACGTCTTGGCCTCCGCCTGCTATATTAACCGAGTCGGTCAAGGCGCCATGCCGCTCAGCCCGGTGTCCTCGTGCTGGGGAATTATTATAAAAGCAAATCAACTGTATACAAATAGATCCTCTCCGATCTGTTTATTCGCAACTAATAAATTCTAATAAGCCAGTTTTTGGCATTGACTTTATTGCGCTTGACCTCGCTGGATTCTTTCGTATTGTTGCGACGGCGGCAGTTCATCCGCTGTTATGTGTTAATTAGTGTTTGTGTCGGCCTTGATTGGTACCCGCAAAAAAAAAACTTGTTTAGATTTTATAATTGGTAAACTTTTATTTACTTCCGTGTTATAATTAGTGTTGATCAAGACGTAGATTTAATTATTGGGGGATTATTTAGAAACAAACATCGCCACATTGAATAAATTTGTGTTGAAGAGATTTTGAAATTCAATTAGTGAGATATCAAACAGCTATTGTTAATAGTAATAATAATAATTTAAGCGAGAATTATTGTCGTGTCGGCAATCCGAATGACGAATCATCGGATTTTTTCTTCAAATGTTTGATAAGTTAACGCTCAAAAGTTTCAAGCTGGAGACAAGTGCGAGTTCCAACACAGAGTGATATTTTTAGCGACAATCGAGAATCGAGAATCAAGAACCGAGAACCTAGACCCGAGAATCTAGATCCGAGAACCTAGACCCGAGAACCTAGACCCGAAAACCTAGACCCGAGAATTTAGACCCGAGAATTTAGATCCGAGAACCTAGACCCGAAAACCTAGACCCGAGAATTTAGATCCGAGAACCTAAACCCGAAAACCTAGACCTGATAATTTAGACCCGAGAATTTAGATCCGAGAACCTAGACCCGAAAACCTAGACCCGAGAATTTAGATCCGAGAACCTAGACCCGAAAACCTAGACCCGAGAATTTAGACCCGAGAATTTAGACTCGAAAACCTAGACCCGAGAACCTAGACCCGAGAACCTAGACCCGAGAACCTAGACCCGAGTACCTAGACCCGAGAACCTAGACCCGAGATCTTTCGTGAGTATACAAAGGCATTAAATTCAAAATATGTATTGCCTAGTCGACATACGTTAACAAATAGAGAACCGCTGTTCTCAGCTCTCGAAATCCTGGCATCAATAATAGTTCCCGGTGAGTGGGTTTCGGTTCTTGGTTCTTGGTTCTTGGTTCTTGGTTCTTAGTTCTTGGTTCTTAGTTCTTGGTTCTTAGTTCTTGGTTCTTGGTTCTTGGTTCTTGGTTCTTGGTTCTTGGTTCTTGGTTCTTGGTTCTTGGTTCTCGGGTCTAGGTTCTCGTTTGTCGGTTCTCGGTTCTCGATACCTTAAAACACTGTTCTCGGTTGTCGATTCTCGGTTCTCAGTTCTCGATACCTTAAAAAACTGTTCTTGGTTCTCGATTCCTGAATATTCTCCAGAACGAAGGTCTTGATTCTTAAAAGTTCTCTTCATCACTGGTTAAAGTATACGATGTGAGATGTTCTCAATGTACATAATGTCCAATAAATGACACACATATGCGTCGAGAGTCCCAGGATTTTTTAATTATGAATTTTGCTCGTTGTAGCACCTTCGAGGTGATATGAATTAGATTTTTGAATGATACGTTCCTATTGAGAAATGATAAATTAAGTAATTTAGAGTAAAAATTTTTGCATCGCTGTACGGTTATCTGAGTAAAGGATTATCAGATGTTCGATATTAATCAATTAAATACTGACAAATTCCTTTCCGGTGGGACTCGAATCCACGTCTCCCGTTATTGCGGACATGCGTGGGGGGTTGTAGTTGAACCCGCCGCGGTGCATGTGGTAGCACGACTGATATAATTCATTCCTGCAATAATTTTAAAGTCGCGTTCCGGTTCGTGAAAGTTTCCACTTCGAGTCCTGGCCTCTAGTACAGGTGTTTTGTTAAAACAATCCTACCTGTGTATTATATGTGGACTGTTCCTCTACACTACACATTCATTTAAATGTTAAATTTATTACTAAAGGGAAGTTATATAACAAACTATTAACAAATGTCCGTATTACCAGTTTAGAAATACAGCCATCCTGCTTAGACAACATTCCAAAAAACGACATAATATTATATCATAGTGATTGCTTAATAAAATAATAGGCCAGCATCTATCATTATAAGATGAGTATGTTTGACTAGACTTTTATTATGAAGTATATAATAACAAAGTACTTATACATATATACTACAAATATATTTTGTTCATATACAATTTGTTTACTAAACGCGCGGGATAATTTCAGGTCTATTTGATTTTTTTTGTTTTTGGAGATAGTCAGAAACACGATAAAAGGTCGATAAAAATTCGATAACTTTGTGCCATATAATTGTCTCTTTTTGACATAGATTGCGTGTTTGTATTATAATTAATCATTTGTTAGTGAAGCTCTGTAAAAGATTAACATTATATCCTTATAATATAAAAACGAAGACAATGTTTTGATGCCGTGTCGTTTATGTTTTTTCTGCTGTCAGTTCAAAAGTGGGGATCCCGGGTTCGAATTGCCATCAGGTCCTAGCCTTTATAAAACCGAGCCTACATCTGCTGAACCATCCATGCCAAATTAATAAAATAAAGTTGTTTATTACAAATGTAATTAAAAAAACTAGTGATTTGCAACGCGGCATTTATAAGATGCGGCAACAAAGCGCGTCAGAATGTCTACATTGCGCTCATTCAACGTCTACGTCCTCTTGTATACTGAATGGTGAATTAGAATTAATTTGTTGCAGTTTCTAACTCGCAGAAAATAATATAGATTTAATGTTTTCTTAATTGGTTCGTTCTTCAATTCACCATCCTATATGGGCAAGGATAGGATGGTGACTTGAAGAACGAACCAATTAAGAAAACATTAAATCTATATTATTTTCTGCGAGTTAGAAATTGTAACAAATTAATTCTAATTCACCATATTATAGAGTTCAAATAATATAGTACTAGTTACTATATTTGTTACAATTCTGGCAATTGACTTTCGGGTCCGCGTTCTTAATATATGTGTATGTATGTAAGTGTTAGGAATTGCTACTTCAGAAAATCGTCTTTGAGTTTTCTAAAGTGTCGTTAATTGTATCCCAAGGACAAATGGTACTGACTACTCGTATCCCGCACGAGTTGCCGGTACCATTTGTCGTTGGGATACAATTAACGAATCCGAACCGTCTCTGGGTTCTGTGAGGGTGCTGCACTAAATTGGCATATACAAAAACTACTTAAAATATAAGAGTAAACTTATGTTTTTTTTGCAATTTTTTCCAATGCGATATTAACGACCTCTGAAAAAAGCCCTTGACATTTGTAAATGCATTTGGCTATGTATATTAAACGCAAAACAATACAATTTACTGATTTGAAATTATTAATTTAATTTAATTTATATAAAAAAACACGAATTATTGGCAGTTCTATAAACGCGCTTATAATTTCTGTATATAATCCAGTGGGCGTTTAAATAAAGTTTTTCAATTGTTTTGTTTTACAACTGTTAATAATTGTGAAACAAATGCAAAATAAAATTGCTAAAACCGTTTAAATTTATTTAAATTTAATGTTATTTACAGTATAATCTAAAATAAACACTGCAATAGTAATAAAAATAAATGCAGTTGTTTTTTTTTTCTTTTAATTATTTCCAAGTGTCACACCAAAACAACATCATTTGCGCAAATAGAATTAGTATTTAAAAATAGATGTATCTGTCTGGGTTTTGTTGTTTTCGTAAGATTTCCTAATTGGAGCATATTTAGTATTGCATCATATATATCGGTATCACGTGCGTGTGGATATGGTGCGTATGGGTGTCAAGCAACTCACCCACACACAGATGGGCTCGCGTGTCAGCACAGCCGACACGTCGAGCACCCACTGTCTGCAGGACCTCTCCGCCGCGGTGCCGTTGGTGACGTTACTCCCAGCCACCCCTTTGCTCCTGTGGACGATATCCTCGGCCCAGTTGGGCTCCTTCACCACCTCCGCCGCGAAATACACGCACGCAGAGAGCGCGAGCACACTGAGGCCCGTGTAGGCCCTCAGGTTCGGCAACGGCACCCGGTCGAAACGAATCACAGGCATCCTAGTGCCCGTGTGTTGTAAAATAAAAACGAATAAAAACAATGCGCGTATAATATCTGTCAGTTTATAGGCACGACGTTCACGCCGCTGTCAGTTGGTCACGGCGCTGCACTGCCGATAACATATCGAGCGCCGTGTGGCTGACTGGCTGTGCGGCTCTGGCGCGACCTTCGGATTTGTACGTAGTGGGATATTGCGGGCATGTGAGTCAGAGTAGAATCGTCCGGATTTTCGCGTTTCTTTATCGATCACCTACTACCGACATCTACATTCACTGAACACGAACTGTTAGTTTGTAAACACAACACCGAGGGCTATTATATATTGATTCGACTCTATGCAATTCCTTTGGCTTAATAGATGTTGAAGAAACTGCCTATACAGGTTTTACTAGAGGTTTCAGTACCAATTGTGGAGTAGTTGTTATCATATTTGCCTAATTGATGGCTAAGTATTCGTTAATTGCGACCATAAAGTATATATACAGATTCCTATAAATCTCACTTGTCAAATGGGTCACCACTTGGTACTGTTGCTAGTTCATGTCTCTGCTAGATAGCTATTTAATGCAATAGGTGACTAGCAGAGACATGAAACTAGCAACAGTACCAAGCTACTCTGCTAGACAGCTATTTAATGTAATAGCTGACTAGCAGAGACATGAAACTAGGAACAGTAACAAGCTACTCTGCTAGACAGCTATTTAATGCAATAGCTGACTAGCAGAGACATGAACTAGCAACAATTCTAAGTGGTGACCCACTTGACAAGCTAGATTTATAGGAATCTGTATGTATATATATATATACTTTAAGATCGCAATTAACGAATACTTTGCCATAACTTAGGCAAATATGATAACAATTACTACACAATTAGGTCACTACTTGGTACTGTTGCTAGTTTCATGTGTCTGCTAGACAGCTATTTAATGTAATAGTTGACTAGCAGAGACATGAAACTAGGAACAGTACCAAGCTACTCTGCTAGACAGCTATTTAATACAATAGCTGACTAGCAGAGACATGAAACTAGCAACAGTACTAAGTGGTGACCCACTTGACAAGCTAGATTTATAGGAATCTGTATATATACTTTAAGATCGCAATTAACGAATACTTTGCCATACATTAGGCAAATGTGATAACTACTACACAATAGGGTCACCACTTGGTACTGTTGCTAGCTTCATGTGTCTGCTAGACAGCTATTTAATGCAATAGCTGACTATCAGATACATGAAACTAGCAACAATACCAAGCTACTCTGCTAGACAGCTATTCAATGTAATAGCTGACTGGGAGAGACATAAATCTAGCAACAGTACCAAGTGGTGACCCAATTGTGAAGTAGTTTTATTATATTTGCCTAATTTATGACAAAGTATTCGGTAATTGCGACATTAAACCAATTAAACTATATATATACAGATTCCTATAAATTTCAGTGGTCAAGTGAGTCACCACTTGGTACTGTTGCTAATTTCATATCTCTGCTAGATAGCTATTCAATGTAATAGCTGACTAGAAGAGACATGAATCTAGGAACAGTACCAAGCTACTCTACTAGACAGCTATTTAATGCAATAGCTGACTAGCAGAGACATGAAACTAGCAACAGTACCAAGTGGTGATCCATTTGAATTAACCTCAGATAAACCCCAATTCACTACAGAAAAACATAAAAAAGTACCAAGAAATATCAAAAGATCTTTTTGTATGTTTCTTGGTATATTTTTTATGTTTCTTGGAGTTTTTTATGTTTCCTGGTATTTTTTTAGTGTTCTTCTGAGGTTAAATGAGTTTTTCCGGAGGTTAATTGAGTCTTTTCTGGGCTTAATTGCCTTTTTATTAATTGGGGTTTTCTGGGGTTAATAGGGGTTTTCTGGTGTTAATGTGTGGTCTTCTGGGCTTAATTAGGGCGTTTGTTGGGTAATTGGAGTTTTTCAGGCGTTAATTATAGTTTAATGGGGTTATTTCATGGTTTTCAGAGGTTAATTGGGGGCTTTACTTCTAATTAGGGGGTTTCTGGGGTTAATTGTGGGTTTTCTGGGATTCATTCAGGGTTTTCTAAGGTTAGTTGGGGATTCCTAGGAAGATAATTCAAATCGCGATTGTGAGAAAATTCTTACCGGTACACACCTTTACCAGTAAGAATCTTCTCATAATCGCGATTTGAATTATCTTCCTAGGAATCCCCAACTAACCCTAGAAAAACCTCAACGAATCCCAGAAAACCCACAATTAACCTCAGAAAACGCCTAATTAACGACAGAAGCCTCCAGTTAACCTCAGAAAAACATAATACCATACATAACGTCTGAAAAACTCAAGAAACCAAGCCCTAATTAAGCCCAGAAGACACATTAACATCAGAAACCCCCAATTAACCCCATAAAAACATAAAAAAGTACCAAGAAATAGCAAAAACCTTTTTGTATGTTTCTTGGTGTTTTTTTTTAATGATTCTTGGAGTTTTTTTTAATGTTTCCTGGTATTTTGTTCCCACGCCAGAGTATCCCAATACTGTATAAATGTAAAAACAAAAGTTTTAGTTTGAATGGCTGTAACTCGAAAGCTTTTTGCAGATAGAGCAGTGCGCTTTTATAATTTGTATTCTTCATTTAATTATCTCCAAGAAAAGTTTAATAATCCAAAAATTGTTTCTTTGTTTGCCTCTTTGTTCATCACTGAGTAATGCCCGTATTCACCAACAACCCATAAACTTTATAGGTCCCATAAGCTATTGAATATTGAATATTGAATATTGAATAAATTAAAAATGTCATTATGACAGAAATGGTCAATATAACACCTTGAATAGTGTGATTGCAGCTTTGATGACATAATTGTTCAGTGTTTACAAAAGAGCGAATCTAAAGTAACTACATTCTCTAGATAATTTATTTATTGTTGCTATACCAACGAATACTTATGGATTCAATAGCTATTGATAGATTTATAGAACATTGGTGAATACGGGGGGTGAATATTGTTAAAATAGAAATGTTGAAAGACTGTAGATACTTGACAGTATTGAACATTTGTATTGTTTCTTTCTTTGTGTATATCTCTGAATAATTTGGCGGGAAAACAACTTTATGTATTGGCGCCGAATTTGTAATGATTTTTGTATGCAACAACATGGTGTTGTGACAAACATAAAAACAGCAGCAGTAATTTGAAACGGTGTCTATGAAATAACCGTTGCTGCTCATGAATCACCGCAGTATGGAATAGATACAAAACATATTTTTATCCTCTCCGCGGCGAGTTGTTCACTATTAATAGACCCGCAATAAATAATGCGTTTGCGCAAGCGGCCTCCTCTGCATACGTCTGTCCAGCGTTTTGTTGACGGCGATTTTTGTGGGCACAGCCAACACAGCCCGATACGAGCAAATTTTATAGCCGCGATTGGCGTTTTTAATGCGGCGCGCTTATCGCGACAACCGCGCGACAACAGTGAAGAAAGTGGCATCTGGTCGAGGGGACGCGCGCGCCCGCGCATTCGCCTACCACTGATTTCCTATGTGAGACAGGACCCCCGCATCTGAGACATTTTATATACACGTGCATATGTGTGTGTTTGTTGGTGCGTTTTCTGAGTGCGTATGGCGTCACGTGCCCGCGGTGCCCGTCTCGTTCGGCCGGAATCCCTCTCGGCGAACTTTGAACCAGACATGGCCGAGCAACAGGTGGTGATGGTGCTGAATCCCAGCGAGGCATCCGTCATCGTGCAGAATGCCACGGTGCTCGCGACCGGGGACGATACCGGTAGGTCGAAAAATGTTTAAATTATCCTTAAATATGCGGGTAATATATTTTAATTGGTGTTTGTAACATGTGCAGCGTGTGCGTAGTTATTACAATTGCCTCTGATTAACGCTCAATTGTGTGCGGCCGAATGTATTGTATTATTGCAGTTTTTTTTTGTTTTGTGCGCATTTATTTTCAACAATATCAAGCGATAATGCGCTATTATTCATGAATTCCAGATATGCTTTCTTGTAAATATCAATAACTCAGGTTACGACCTTTTATTATCATATTTATGGAAATTTATGTTTAATAATGTTATCAGTTTGTTTGACTTGTAAATACCCGCGCGTTGTATGCAAGGCGACTTAGGGACGCGTGTATTAAGTTGCCTGAATTTAAGGAATGAAATAATATTTCAGGAATTTAACGCAAAAGTGGACTAATAATCAAAAAAATAATTTAAATTTTTTATGTTATTACTAATTATAATAATATTTAGGTATATAACTAGCTCTCGCTATTGAGAACTACTGTTCTACTAGTCCATTGTTTTCATTGCATTTTCTAGGGCTAGAGTGAACAACTTGGATGACATTATGTCTCCTTGACGTATTCTGCTATATATTTTTACTTTGTCAGATCTATTATGCAGTTGAATTTGTGGTGCGGCTCTTCGATAGATTTTATTGATCAGGTTTACATATATGTAATCTATTCTTGCGTTTATAATGGGATGTTGGATTGCCCATATTTTTACTGTACAGAAGCTTTTCTGAAGTCTATAAACGCTAGCCATCGAGGTATTTTGTATTCCACCGCTTCTTCTATCAACACTCGTTTGTAGGTGTCCGATAACACCCTCGCCTGAACCCCATCTTTCTCTTGGCTGGTAGAAATCCGGTATTTGAATTAGCCAACTATTATTTTCGAGAAACAATAATTTATAGATTTGTTATTGATTCGCCTATTTTTTCCATATTTTCGATGTCTCTTGTCTTGTGACTGATTGTCACTTAGGAGATTTTAACTAAAACATATGAAAAATGGGAAAGCTTCAGAAGAGGACGAAATACTAACAGAAATTCTATAACTAGGAGGAGACACGCATTTCCGTTAGTATTTCCTCCTCTCCTGCTACTTTCCAATTGTGTATATGTTTTAGTGCCGGTTTTTGTTTCGTCCTTTATCATTGCAGGTATATCTTCTAAGTGCACGTTTTGTATTGTCATTCTTTGGTCTTATTCAAATATATCGCCATTTATCTTTGTTGCATATAGGTCCGTGTAAAAGTCTTGGAACGTTTTTATGATTTCGTTTCTATTTCGATTCTGTTTCCCTCATTGTCTTTAATTCTGACGATCTCTTTTCGTATGTATCTTGTTTCTCTCCTGTATACTTTGGCGGCTTGTGTTTTATCTAGGACTTGTTTCGTGATTTAAACTTTGTACTTTCTGATGTCTTCTTTTGCCAGTTTGTTTGCTAGTTTATTTGTCTCACTGTATTCTACTGTTGCCCTTTTATTGAGTAATATTGTCTTCTTTATTCTAGTATTTTTATTAATTTTGAGCTGAATTTGTATGTCTTTCTAGGTATTGGTCGCGTCTAGCTTTCCCCGCTTTCTTTAGTATGTCGGTTATCTTTTTGTTTATTTCATGTATGTTGTTTCATGCCCATCGATGTTCTCTGAGTTTGTTTTCTAGGCACGCTTTAAATTGAAAATTGGCGTGCGTCTTGTTGGAGTCTTCCTCTGTCTACCTGTTTGGATGTTGTGTTCCTTATTTATTTATTCTTAATTTTTGGTTTATGCTTATGCTAGCCCTTACCATACAGTGGTCACTCCCTTTGAGCATTTCTTGATTTCTGTTATGAGTTTCTCTTCTATAAAGCCTTCCAACTATCTATTTGCCTTTTACCTTTCGGTGAAGTCTAGTTATATACATAATTATACAAATTTCAAGCCAACATACAATTTTCCTCACCTATTATATTTAAAACCTATTAAAATATCTCTCTGATAAAATATTCGTGATAACGCGTCGACTTTTGTCGTTAAAACTGTGCGAGTATTCGTACGACAATTGCTTGCAATTTCCTTATCGCAGCCACTACTAAACTAAATAATTTGAAGGCCCAAGTGATTCAGAACGTTTTGAAATAATTTTTGAACAAACCGGCGCCGTTTTGTACATGTATTCATATATTCCTCGTATCCGGGGTCTAGACACAGTTCACGCCGGTGATATATGGGGTTATCTATCCCCTCTCTAATATTGCCACATGGAGTTATATATATTTACACTAGTCGGTACCTTCTTTTCGAATAAAAAAAAAGGTCAAGATGGCTTCCTGACCTTGTTTTAATCACTCACTCAACATGCAGTTTATACGAAATTAAATGAAATTATAAAAAAATACATAATTTATCGGTAGATTTTTTTAAAAATAGTATTTTTTTCTGTGTTAACAAGAAATTCTTGTAATTTACTTACGCAACGTAATGATTATGTGTATAAAATTGTGATTGCTAGGTGATTCATTATAGTGACTAGTGTTTTTCAATCCCAAGGGATTTATTACAAACAATCTTATCTAATAATATTAATATTAATCGTATTTTTTACTGATATACTTTAAGATATGTTTTCTTTTTCAAAAATAGTTCTTATCATATTATTTTTAATTAATAAATGTGAAATAGACGTTTCTGGAACACCCACTTTTGGAGACAATATAGAAGATTTCTAACTATTATTTCGTATGGAAGATATAGCTCACGAAAGTTGGTGTTTCGTTAAATTGCACGAAATCGTTTTTTGATGGTAATTTTCCGATTCAGACCAGAATTGCTGGACAACCAGACGATGTAGTGACCGATGGTTTGACAATCTGAATAGAGCCGCTTAATTGTTATAAATCAACAAACCATTCAAATTTAATTTACTTTTTCCAGGTGCGATGGCGACTACATCGTACCTGGAAAAAGTAACAAATGTATAAAGGTACTTGCATAGTGGGTTTTTCATTCATTGTAAACAAATCTGTAGGGAAAATAAATATATTGTATCAACCTAAAATAACTAATAGCTATCTGAATCGATTGACGAAAACTATATCTTCTAGTTTTTTCAATTGATTTAGATAGCTAGTCATACTTAACCCCTACAAAGTATAGAATGTTTATCTTAACTATTCGTAGTATTTTTGAGTTGTTAAACTCAAAAATTACAATTCAGATATTAGTAATGAGACAAAAAATACCATAACTCTGTTTGTAATTTTCAAAATTTTACAAAATTATGTTGAGTATATTTCCAAATAGTCATACTTAATCTCTACAAAGTATAAAATGTTTATCTTAACTATTCGTAGTCTTTTTGAGTTGTTAAACTCAAAAATTACAATTCAAATATTAGTAATGAGACAAAATGTACCATAACTCTGTTTGTAATTTTCAAAATTTTACAAAATTAGGTTGAGTATATGTCCAAATAGTCATACTTAACCCCTACAAAGTATAAAATGTTTATCTTAACTATTCGTAGTCTTTTTGAGTTGTTAAACTCAAAAATTACAATTCAGATATTAGTAATGAGACAAAAAATACCATAACTCTGTTTGCAATTTTAAAAATTTTACTAAATTATGTTGAGTATATTTCCAAATAGTCATACTTAATCCCTACAAAGTATAAAATGTTTATCTCAACTATTCATAGACTTTTTGAGTTGTTAAACTCAAAAATTACAATTCAGATATTAGCAAAGAGACAAAATGTACCATAACTCTGTTCGTAATTTTCAAAATTTTACAAAATTAGGTTGAGTATATGACCAAATAGTCATACTTAATCCCTACAAAGTATAAAATGTTTATCTTAACTATTCGTAGTCTTTTTGAGTTGTTAAACTCAAAAATTATAATTCAGATATTAGTAAAGAGACAAAAAGTACCATAACTCTGTTTGTGATTTTCATAATTTTACAAAATTACCTTCAGTATATTTACAAATAATCATACTTAACCCCTACAAAGTATGAAATGTTTATCTTAACTGTTTGTAGTCTTTTTGAGTTGTTAAACTCAAAAATTCCAATTCAAATAGTAGTAAAAAGACAAAAATTATTATAACTCTGTTTGTAATTTTCAAAATTTTACAGAATTACCTTGAGTATATTTAAAAATAAATATACTTAATCCCTACAAAGTATGAAATGTTTATCTTAACTGTTTGTAGTCTTTTTGAGTTGTTAAACTCAAAAATTACAATTCAGATATAAGTAAAGAGACAAAAAGTACCATAACTCTGTTTGTAATTTTTTAAATTTTACAAAATTACCTTGAGTATATTTACAAATAATCATACTTAACCCCTACAAAGTATAAAATGTTTATCTTAACTATTTGTGGTCTTTTTGAGTTGTTAAACTCAAAAATTACAATTCAAATATTAGTAGAGACAAAAAGTACCATAACTCTGTTTGTAATTTTAAAAATTTTACAAAATTACGTTGAGTATATTTCCAAATAGTCATACTTAACCCCTACAAAGTATAAAATGTTTAGCTTAACTATTTGTAGTCTTTTTGAGTTATTAAACTCAAAAATGATAATTCAGATATTAGTAAAGACACAAAAAGTACCATAACTCTGTTTGTAATTTTCAAAATTTTACAAAATTATGTTGAGTATATTTCCAAATAGTCATACTTAATCCCTACAAAGTATGAAATGTTTATCTTAACTGTTTGTAGTCTTTTTGAGTTGTTAAACTCAAAAATTACAATTCAGATATTAGTAAAGAGACAAAAGGTACCATAACTGTGTTTATAATTTTCAAAATTTTACAAAATTATGTTGAGTATATTTCCAAATAGTTATACTTAACCCCTACAAAATATACAATATTTATCTTAACTATTAGTGGTCTTTATGGGTTGTTAAACTCAAAAATTATAATTCAGATAATAGTAAAGAGATAAAAAGTACCATAACTCTGGATGTAATTTTCAAAATTTTACAAAATTATGTTGAGTATATTTCCAAATAGTCATACTTAATCTCTACAAAGTATAAAATGTTTATCTTAACTATTCGTAGTCTTTTTGAGTTGTTAAACTCAAAAATTACAATTCAGATATTAGTAATGAGACAAAAAATACCATAACTCTGTTTGCAATTTTAAAAATTTTACTAAATTATGTTGAGTATATTTCCAAATAGTCATACTTAACCCCTACAAAGTATAAAATGTTTATCTTAACTATTCGTAGTCTTTTTGAGTTGTTAAACTCAAAAATTATAATTCAGATATTAGTAAAGAGACAAAAAGTACCATAAATATGTTTGCAATTTTCAAAATTTTACAAAATTATATTGACTATATTTTCAAATAGTCATACTTAACTCCTACAAAGTATAAAATGTTTATCGTAGCTATTCGTAGTCTTTTTGGGTTGTTAAACTCAAAAATTACAATTGAGATATTATTAATGAGACAAAAAATACCATAACTCTGTTTGTAATTTTCAAAATTTTACAAAATTATGTTGAATATATTTCCAAATAGTCATACTTAATCCCTACATAGTATAAAATGTTTATCTTAACTATTTGTGGTCTTTTTGAGTTGTTAAACTCAAAAATTACAATTCAGATATTAGTAAAGAGACAAAAAGTACCATATCTCTGTTTGTAATTTTAAAAAATTTACAAAATTACCTTGAGTATATTTTCAAATAGTCATACTCAACCCCTACAAAGTATAAAATGTTTATCTTAACTATTCGTAGTCTTTTTGAGTTGTTAAACACAAAATTAACAATTCAGATATTAGTAAAATGACAAAAAGTAGCATAACTCTGTTTGTAATTTTTAAAATTTTACAAAATTATCTTGATTATATATCTAAATAGTCATACTTAACCCCTACAAAGTATAAAATGTTTATCTTAACTATTCGTAGTCTTTTTGAGTTGTTAAACTGAAAAATTACAAATCAGATATTAGTAAAGAGACAAAGGTACCATAACTTATAATTTTAAAAATTTTACTAATTATGTTTAGTATATTTACAAATAGTCATACTTAACCCCTACAAAGTATAAAATGTTTATCTTAACTATTTGTATTCTTTCTGAGTTGTTAAACTCAAAAATTACAATTCAGATATTAGTAAAATGACAAAAAGTAGCATAACTCTGTTTGCAATTTTCAAAATTTTACAAAATTATCTTGATTATATATCTAAATAGTCATACTTAACCCCTACAAAGTATAAAATGTTTATCTTAACTATTCGTAGTCTTTTTGAGTTGTTAAACTGAAAAATTACAAATCAGATATTAGTAAAGAGACAAAGGTACCATAACTTATAATTTTAAAAATTTTACTAATTATGTTTAGTATATTTACAAATAGTCATACTTAACCCCTATAAAGTATAAAATGTTTATCTTAACTATTTGTATTCTTTCTGAGTTGTTAAACTCAAAAATTACAATTCAGATATTAGTAAAGAGACAAAAAGTACCATAACTCTGTTTGTAATTTTCAAAATTTTACAAAATTACCTTGATTATATTTAAAAATAGTCATACTTAACACCTACAAAGTATAAAATGTTTATCTTAACTATTCGTAGTCTTTTTGAGTTGTTAAACTCAAAAATTACAATTCAGATATTAGTAAAGAGATAGTACCATAACTCAGTTTGTCATTTTATTTTTTTTATAAAATAATGTTGAATATATGCATAAGTAGTCACATTTAGACCGTACAAAGTATGAATGTGTATCTCAACTATTCGTAGTTTTTTTGGGTTGTTAAACTCAAATATTACAAATTTGATATTAGTCAAGGTATAAAAAGTACAAAAAAAAAAAAATACAAAATTACCTTGAGTATATTTACAAATAGTCATACTTAACCCCAACAAAGTATAAAATATGTATCTTAACTATTCGTAGTCTTTTTGTGTTGTTAAACTCAAAAAATAAAAACTTGACTTGACATTAGTTCGAGAACAAAGTACTATAACTCTGTTTGTAGTTTTCAAAATGTTATAAATTACTCTGTATATATTCATAAATAGTCATATTAAGTCATTACGAAGTTTTCAATATTTATCTCAACTATTCTTAATCATTGTGGGCTTTTAAACTCAAACATTAGTTTGTCATTAGTTGAAAGACAAAAAATACTATAACTCTGATTTTAGTTTTCGAAATTTGATTCAATTACTCTGAATATATCCACAAATAGTCATATTTAGACTTCACAAAGTATAGTATGTATCTCAATTAAAATTACTTTGAATATATTTACAAATGGTCATACGCAGGCCCTACAACGAATGGCCATTTGTAAATATATTCTACGTAATTTTATAAAATTTTGAAAACTACAAACAGAATGATAAAAAGTACCATTTTCTCCCCAGACTAATGTTTAAAAGTATTATATTTTTTAAAATTTAACAACCAAAAATACTACGAATAGTTGTGATATATATTTTATACTTTGCAGGATGTAATTATGATTATTTGTGCATATATTCAGAATAAATTTATATAATTATGAATGCTAAAAATATAGTTATGCTACTTTTTGTATCCTGTATAATGTCAAATTTGTAATTTTTAAGTTTAACATCCCAAAAAGGCTTTACATAGTTGTAATTCATATTATACTTTGTAAAATCTAAATGCTAAACTCAAAAAATACAGTAAGAAGCATACAAATATTCACACGGACTCACGAGCTGGTTGTCGAGCCAATTGATTCATCATCCGCCATCGGACGGAGGGAATTTTACCTAGTATATAATAAAAAAATTAAATATAACCGTTGCTGATAACTCGACAATTAATGCGATAACAGATAAGTAAACTCCGGCAATAGACTTAATAATAACATGTTATAATTACAGTTTATCTTTTATCGGTGATTGATTTAAGGGCCTGCACAGGTGCCGATAGCCGGCGCTATCGACATTTTTGTATATCGTGGTCTATCTTAACAATCGGGTGTGCTCGTGTTTTTTGAGAAGTCAGCCGCTA
This sequence comes from Lordithon lunulatus, assembly GCA_963942505.1. Lineage (NCBI taxonomy): Eukaryota > Metazoa > Arthropoda > Insecta > Coleoptera > Staphylinidae > Lordithon > Lordithon lunulatus. Next base: position 1,316,989 of record OZ012668.1, read on the forward strand.
AAATGTTTGTGATAAGCCAGCGTGGACGTAAAAAATAAAATTTGGTAAGTCAATTTTTAACCTTTCATGCTGAGCTGAAAATTTATTGTCACCATCTAAGGCGGAGGAACGCAAAATATTATGTTTTAAAGCAGAGATTTTATAGTTCTTTTTTTTCACGATACCCTTTTCAAGGTTTAAAGGACAATCTAAATAGTTACATTTATATTTTATTGGCATGATTTCGTAGTTTCGAATATAGCAAGTCAATAAAACTATTGTTGTAAAATTACAGCTGGACATACAGGATATTATAGATAAGTAAAGGATAACCTGCAGCGCCGCATGTTGTTTTAGTAAACTAAAATCCGTAAAACAATGTTAATTTAGTGTTTTCTTTACCGGAATGAAGTTATCCTTCAAGACTTCATAAGAGTCCTCTAAGATCCCAGCCTTTTGCGGAACTGTACTGACCAATTGGGGTGACCAATAAAATCCAAATTTGGAGAAATCTTTTGTTTATCTCTTATCGACTAATATATATATATATATATGAAAATTACAAACAGAGTTATGGTACTTTTTATCCGTTCTTCTAGATCGCATATTTTAACAGACCAAAAAGACTACAAATAGTTGAGATACATATTTTATACTTTGTAGGGGCTAAATACATATAACTATTTGTAAATATATTCAGCGAATTTTTATAAAATTTTGATTCCTTCAAACTGAGTTTACTCAGTAACTTTCTGTCAGAATATCCAGAGATATTAAAAAAGTATAAAGTTAAAAATAAAAAATAAATAGAAAGAATATATATATATTCTTTCTATTTATTTTTTATTTTTAACATTTTTAATATCTCTCGATATTCTGATTTTAGGGGCTAGGGAGATAAAAAAATTGCAACATATTTTGTTCATTTATTTTACTGATTCTAGTTCAAAACATATCAGTGTACTAGATGCTCGAAGAAAATTGGAAAATTTTGACTATAACTATTTTTTTCTGGGCGGTTTTGATCCTTGCTCTTTTTGTAACAACGAATCTCACGAAGGGCAACAGCGTTGGTGCAGTAACGATGAGGGTTTTTATACCCCCGGTAGCTGGTGCACTCTTTCGAGTCTCTTTGGTAACTCTTTCTTGTGGAGCTTTGCCTCTTGTAGATTTACTGGCTGTTTGTCTGGATTGTGCTTTTAGCAATATTTAGTTGAATAATTATTGAATTATTACGTGTGAATTTCATTTTTTAAATGCACGGTTTGTTTACATTATCTAATAATTTGGTACTTCGCTCACAACCACCGTATGTGCCAGCTTTCATTCTTTACTTATACAAATACATATACTCTAATTATGCAATTGCATGTATATCATAAAACTGCACTAAAACATATTACACACCCATCCCTATCACGAAGGCTATCAAATAACCGCATCACCCATTTACTAAATAATCTTCACAATTAACCCACACACACACAAGTGTAATCAATGTAATACATCGAAAGCAAACATAGCGACGACACGACACCATCCATCAAATAGCAAACAACAGATAACCAACATGCAAAAACTGCCAACAATGTTAAAATAACGACTATGCCCTCCAAACTGCTCCTATTGTTGACTTTCTTGATGACTTCAAGGGCGCTTACCGTACCCCAGTTAAACACCAATCACACCATCCTACTATCAAGCTGCATCCTCCACGCAGTCACCCTACGCTTCACCACCAACTCCCTTATAATGGTAATACTAGAAAACACTACAACCACCTCAGATATATCAGTGGAAAACCACGTTCTAAAACAACTCAGCTCATTCACGAACATCACCCTCCAAATCAGTTCGGGTGGTGCGATGCATGCGTTCGAATCGTACAGAGTGTGTTTAAAAAACTGCGAAGACCCAAACGAAATTGTTTATAAAAACTACTTTCAACCCGCAAAAGTACCTGATGGATACTTCATTCTGATCCACAATGTAACCCGATTGACTTCTGTTTTAGATCTACTAAAAGCCATGAAAGGCTGCAACGTGCTAGCCTATATTTTCGTAGTTGTTTTAACCCTACAAAATGATGCTGTAGCTGCTGCAAGTGTTGTAATGAGGAACCTTTATGATAACAGTTTTTTTAAATCGGTTGGAATTATTCGGACTGCCCATACGACATTGCAAACGTTTGCTTATGACTTGTATGCGGTCAGCAGTACGTATTGCATGAGTTTTCCCGTGCTGACACCGATGATGACGTGTGCTAATGGTGCGTTTAGGGGGAATCAGTTTTTGGTCCGATTGAAGTTTACTGATTTGAATAATTGTATTGTCAATGGTGTTTCGATTAAAGCCCTCCCGTTTGTTATTGATGAGAAGCATGGGTTGGAGATGCGTATACTGCAGGAGTTGGAGAAACGGATGAATATCCGGGTTAATTTGACATTTGTGGATGCTGTTAGTTGGGGGAATAGGGTTAATGGGGTTTGGTCGGGGCCGTTGCAGATTATTGAGGACAATCGGTTTCTTATTGGGGTGGGGCGGGTTACGTTGAGGGGGGAGCGTTATGATTATTTTGATTTTAGTGATACGTATTTTATTGAGCGTGTTGTTTGGGTGGTGCCGATTGCGGATTATATACCACAGTGGATGTGTATTTTGATTATATTTACGAAATTGTTTTGGGCTTGTCTGTTGATTACTTTGGTGGGGTTTGGGATGTTGATTTTTGTGTTGAGTCGGCGCGAAAAAAGGGAATTGGGTGTTTTAAAGAAATTTGGTGCTGGTATGGTGATGGCTTTACAGGTGCTAATAGGACATGCTGTAAACCATCAGCCTAAAACACGTTTAGTCAGAATTGTTTTTATTCACTTAGCTCTGTTTAGTATAATTATAGTTGGTCTTTACCAAAGTAGCCTCGTTGAGGTTCTTACTAATCCACGCTATGAGTCTCAAATTAAATCACACGATGAGGCTGTGGAGTCTGGACTACTTATTGGCGGGGTTTCTTCAGCTAGGGATGTATTTAATATAACTAACGACAAACGGGCTATGGGTATATATAAAAATTTCATAGTATATAATAATACGGGCACAGTATTTTATTGGTTGAACCGTGTAGCGAATAAACGCGATACTATAACGGTTCTAGGACAGTTCTATGTGATGTACCAAATATCCCAGCGCAATCCGGCTGTTATGAATGCTGATAATACTCCAAAAGTTTATATTGTGGAAAAGGTTTTATTTGAAAACTCCGTGCGCATGGTGTTTTCCAAAGGATTTCCTTTGAAGAAACCACTCAATGAAGTTATTTCAGCACTATTACATTCAGGTTTTATTAGTAAATGGCGCAATGATTATCTAAAATCCAGTATTAGTAAAGGGAAGAAAAGAACAACTGAACATCCTATAGTCATGAGATTGGTGCATGTGGAGGGTGCATTCTTTTTACTAGTTGCTGGTTATTGTTTGGGCGTTGTTTTTCTTATTATTGAGCTATGTGTGAATAAGATTCAGAAGAATCAATCGAGGAAAGTCAAAAGATTTATACATTAAATATCTATTGCTTAAACAACGTGTTAATTTGTGTTAATTTAGTCTAAACCCTGACCAATAAATACATTTATTTTATTGTTATCAATACCTGACAATTTAATATTTAATACAACTACCAATATAAGAATCCTTCCTTGCATTATTCCTTCTCTTCCCGCATCCATTATTAAAATACTACCACCCCGTCCTTTTCCATCCCCACCATTTACTGCATCGAATGCATCTGCTCCCACTTCACGCCCAGCTTTTTCTCGTACGCTGAGATTTCTGGCTCGCTTCATCCAAACCCCTGCTGCCACTTCTACTCCTCTCTCTACATTTCCTTCCTCCTTCTGATCGCAGACGACAGACGACAGACGACAGACGACAGACGACAGACGACAGACGACAGACGACAGACGACAGACGACAGACGACAGACGACAGACGACAGACGACAGACGACAGACGACAGACGACAGACGACAGACGACAGACGACAGACGACAGACGACAGACGACAGACGACAGACGACAGACGACAGACGACAGACGACAGACGACAGACGACAGACGACAGACGACAGACGACAGACGAAGCTCTAACAATTGTCCTAGGTGAAAAGGTATAAAATATTAAATCTCCCAGATCCGATTCAATTCGCGACATCCACAGATAATAACTTGAGTTTTGAAGAGACAATTCGCAAAAATGCTTTATGCAGTACGGTGTCCATACGTCCTTTATTTAAGAGAACAGTGCTTTAATTCATTGCACTCTTCTCTAACTTTATTAATTTTCTAAAATAGGCGTTTTGTCCTTTATTTTGTAATGTCGACATATTATTTTTTAAATAATATATTGAACAAGTTTCATGTAGATAGTGTAGATATATTATTTATTTTCTTTGATATGTCCTTTATTTTCCCCCCATAAAAAAATGTTCACCGTATGTCTAAGTGAACTAAAATTATCTAATAAGCCATATATCAAACTAAATTAATTTTAAATAAACTTTCCACACACCCCTCTCGTGCTCATCGCGTTCACCTTTTCCATGTAACTGCCGCTCTAATCACAATTGTTAATCAAAAACAATGTCGTGACACATCATCGCCGACGCCCCATAACATGAAGCTGCTGGCCGGCCGTACAGTCAATAATGTCCTCGCTAACAATAATTACGCAAATCGCAATAATATCCTGCGCATTTTCCGCAAACATAAACGGCCCCGAACAACAAAGTTTCCTCACCAGCTGCATTTTGGATGCGATGCACAAACTGCGCCCCGCACCAGCAATGGTGATGGTGATGCTGGAGAGTCAAGCGGACACGCCGACTTACGAAATAGAGTCGGCCGTTGCGGGCGGTCTGAACATTTCGATGCAGATTTCTAATGGGACTATGCGGTATTTCGAGTCGTGGAAGAGGTGTATGAATTGTGACCGTCCTAATGTCAAACGGAAGGTCTACAAGAACTATTTTCAGGCCGCACAAGAGCCGGACGTTTATCTGATCATGATTAGTAATTTGGAGAGCTTGGCGGATACTCTGGGGAAGATTAGGAAAATGAAGACGTATAATTTAAACGCGCATTGCTTTGTGTTTTTGCTGACTTTTATGAAAGATACGCATCTTGCGATTAGTACCATAATGGATTTGTTGTACAAGTACCAGTTTTATAGGTCTGTTGGTGTTATTCGCGCGAAGAAGGATACTTTGTTTTCGTATACTAATGATTTGTATGCTGAGGGTGTTAAGGGGTGTATGCGAGAGCCTAGGCTGTTGCGGAGAAATAAATGTATTGGTGGGAGGTTTGTTGGTGAACAGTTTTTGGCACGGGATAAATTTGTTAATTTTAATAATTGTACGGTGGATGTTGTTGCTGTTAGCACGCCACCGTTTGTTATCAGTGCTGATGTTGGATTGGAAATCAATATTCTTGATGAGTTGTCCTCGCGGTTGAATATCACATTTGATAAAGTTGTTATCAATGAGTCGGTTGATTGGGGTAAGAAGGTAAATGGTGTATGGGTGGGAGTTTTAGAGAAAATTTTGAAAGATCCTTTTAATGTTGGACTCGGATGTGTTACGTTGACGGAAGAGCGTTTGGAGGATTTTGATTTTAGTGATGATTATTTTACTGAGAAGATGGTTTGGATTGTGCCGATAGCTTTGAGGATACCCCAGTGGAAATGTATTACTATTATATTTTCGTTAACTATTTGGGCGTCACTATGGGTTATATTGGTTTCTTTCGCTGTGTTGTTTTATATTTTTAGTAAAATTAATCGTAAAGAGCTCAACGTTTTTAAAACGTTTGGTGCTTCTATGGTCCTATCGCTACAGGTGATGATTGGATCGGCTGCTATAAACCATCCGAAAACACGAGTTGTGAGAATTGTGTTTATAACATACGCGATATTTAATATTGTAATCAGTTGTACGTATCAAAGTACTTTGATTGACGTTTTAACGAATCCTCGCTATGAATATCAGATATCTACTGAGGCTGACGTTTTTGCATCAGGAATTGGTATTGGTGGAATTTCTACTTACAAAGAAGTATTCAATGAAAGCGATGATGCGCGATATTGGAGAATTTATAATAACTACGAAATTTATGCAGATGTTAATGATACTATGTACGAGTGGTTGTTGACTGTTGCACAGGATCGCGATACTATTACTATTTTAGGACGGTATTACGTTGAACATTTGCTAGCACAACGAAATCGGGGTATAACCAACCTTGATCATTCACCCAAAGTTTTTATAATACCGGAGATTCTTTATATGAACCCTGTTAGAATTGTGTTCAGTAAAGGTTTTCCTTTGAAAAATGCTTTTAATGAGGTAATTCAGGGACTGGTACATGCCGGATGTATTGTTAAGTGGCATAGTGACTTTCTGAGATTTAATAAATCAAACGCTGATCATCAAGCTACTGATGATTCTCACGTGGAGGAGGACGGAGTAGAAGTGCTAACCTTACTGCATGTCGAAGGCTCCTTTTTGTTGCTATTTTTGGGTAGTATTATTGGCGCAGTATTCTTTTTATTGGAAATAACCGTGCATAGGATCACGCAGAGTGTGCAGTATAAAAAAATTATGGATAAAACACATTCGGGCGTTTCTTTTAAAAATATCAGTGAGGAACTTGTGAAACATACAGGGCATACAGGACATACAGAGCTCAAGAAAGAACATGTTATAAAAGAAACTAAGTATAAATTATAAATGGATTCTATATTACGTATGTATTAGATATTTTTAGCAGTGAAACATAGCAAAATTATACACTCATAGGCAAAGTATATTTAATTTAATTTTAAATCCATAATTTATTTCAATAAATATAAATTGTGACTGTAGGGTAAAAAACCATCGACATGTTTTTAGTGGTTTGTTACGTTAATTTACTTACGTCTTTGGGGTCAGATTGCCTTATATATATATATATATATATATATATATATATATATATATATATATATATATATTTATATATATATATATATATATATATATATATATATATATATATATATTGCTCTTTAAACATCCCTACTTAAACGACAATATATAGAGCTATAGTAGATACACATATTTGTAATCTATAGTATTTATTTATAATTTTAATCATATTCTAATAAATATATAATGATTCACAATAATTACTGCTCTAATTATTTATTATCAAGCCTTTATCAATGTGTTTTATAAATTATAAAATATAAACTGTAACGGTGTATAGTTTCCTTAATTGGAGCCTAAACAGAGGCGATAAATCAAATTAGATTATCTCAAATGTACAGTGTTTTTCCGTTAGTAAATAAAATATTGTTTATTCATAAATTTGTTATATATAAATGGGTTATGAATTAATGATAACACACCGAAAAAGTGATTGCGCACGGATTATACTCATTTCAATTGCCTCCACTCGGAGTAATTAAAATACAATACTATCTGTGTAGAAGGAAGACTAAAAATTGCAATCAGATTGTTATATCGTGTTAAGATCTTTTAAGATAATAGAAAATATATTGTGACTTAAGAATTGTAATGTATGTTATTTAAATTATTAATATTTGTATTAATATTTAAATTAAATTAATTAATATTAAATAATATTAAATAATATACTACATCTACATATCTAGATTTCGATCTTATTAGATCTCATCACTGTAGCTCAGCTAGTAAAGATGAATTTACTTTTTTTTTTGGTTTGTCACTATCCAGGATGTGTTTAAATAATCTTATTTAGGATAACTTCCGTCACAAGTGAAGGAAGACAGTGTCAGATTCTTACTGACTGAAAAGGCACTCTCCGCTGCAGCATAACGAAAATATGTGTTTTATATAATTGTGTTTATATCAGTGGATGATAATCACATTAGAAATTTAAGGATGGCCAGGTTGGGCATCTAAAGGGTGCTTCACTTTAATAGTTTGCCTAATTCATAGCGGTCCTTTAATAAGGACCAACCTTGATGATGAAAATCATAGTTAGAAATATGATAGGCCCACCATATTTCTAACTATGATTTTCATCATAACTGTAACATGAACTTGTTGTTGGAATTTGACTCGATGGCTGAATTTACAAATATGGTTTATATACAAAATCATGCAACTTTCTCTATAGAATGAATTTGGGCCTAGCATATTTCCAACATGGGAACATTGAAACATGACTTCATTGACTCACATGATAAATTTACAACATTTCTAGTGATTTATATACAAAATAATGTAATTTTCTCGATAGAATCAATCTGGGCCTAGCATATTTCCAACATGGGAACATTGGAACATGATTTCATTGGCTCAGATAATGAATTTGCAACATTTCTAGTGGTTTATATACAAAATAATGCAACTTTCTCTATGGGGAAAAAGTTTAACGCCATCTGGCGGGACCAATAATGGATTCCTTGGAGTTTTCTGATCCTAAATTCTAGTCTCAGTTTCCCTGTAGCTCCACTGGTTGGCTGGTATGATTTTTTTTTTCGCGCCCTCAAGCTCGCTCACCGTGTGGCCGGATAACAATTCATAGCGGCCAAACTAGTGGACCTAAAGGGAAGTGAACACAGTTTTGGAAAGCCATGGAAAAGCGGAATAAGCATATGATAATGAAAAAAATCTAAAAAAATTTTTGTAAAAAAATTCAAGTTTTGAATAATTTCGACTTTCTTATAATTTTGTTTAGAATTTTTCTAATATTCTTTTCTAATTCCTTGGAGTTTTCTGATCCTAGATTCTGGTCTCGGTTTTTCTGTAGCTCCACTGGTTTGAGTGGTATGATTTTTTTTCGAACAGCGGCGCCTCCAGCCTTGTTCTTAGGTTGTTCACCGAGTGACCGGATACAAATTCATAGCGGCCAAACCAGTGGACCTAAAGGGAAACGAAAACAGTGTCGGAAAGCCCTGGATAAGCGGAAAAAGCATATGATAATGAAAAAAATCTAAAAAAATGTTTGTACAAAAATTCAAGTTTTGAATAATTTTGACTTTCTTATACATTTTTTTAGATTTTTTCTAATATCATTTTCAGATCCCTTGGAGTTTTCTGGTTTTAGATTCTCGTTTCGGTTTTCATGTTGCTCCATTAGTTTAGCCGGTATATTTTTTTTTCGAAGAGTGGCTTCCCCACACTATTTCTTAGGTGGCCGCTCAGTGGCCGGATAAAAATTCATAGCGGCCAAACCAGTGGACCTAAAGGGAAATGAACACAGTTTTGGAAAGTCCTGGAAAAGCGGAATAAGCAGATGGTAATTAAAAAAATCTAAAAATATTTTTGGAAAATTGTTCAAATTTTGAATAATTTCTACTTTCTTATAATTTTTTTTAGAATTTTTCTAATATCATTTTCGGATTCCTTGGAGTTTTCTGATCCTAGATTCTGGTCTCGGTGTTTGATTTGTTGTATTAGAAGGAGTGATGGGAATTTTCACCCCTAAATACTATTTTATTGATAAAAAATAGAATGTGTGTATTTACATGTGGGTCTTTATAAAATATCAACAAAACAAAACTTATTGCGGATCTCTTTGGCCTCATGTGTGCCCACCCCTGGCATAGAGCATCTTTACGGCACATATTTTAAGAGTTAATATAAATATTTTTGCAACTCGTTAGTAACACACAGTCACGAATAATAATTGCACCCGCCCAATGTCAGAAGTCAAATGGCGATATGTCAAAAGCGTATCGCATTACAATAAAAACAATCTAGATTAATAATTTGCCAATAAAGCGAGAGCTTCCTCAGCGGCATGTTTTTAAACAGTTAGTGATAGCGGTGTATAAATAACGCCGCGTGCGTTTTCTTCGCCGCAGCCCGTGCTCACGCTATTATTTCATGACTCGATTTGTTATTAATGAGAATTGCCAATATAATTCACGATCGAAGAGACAATTATGCAGTTACTGCATTTTAGTGCATCAAATCATTAATATTTTTTAAAAAATTTATAAATAGTTAATTAAAAAAATATTATTAAATTATTTTTAAAAGATTAATTCAATTCTAATGTGAGAAAATGTTGGAAAATCGTTTGAATATGTGATAAAACTTGAGATTTCCCACATTTTCTCAAGTTTTATCACATATTCAAACGATTTTCCCACATTTTCTCACATTAGAATGTAAGAAAATTTGTGGATATATGGAAAAATATGAGGGAATGTGAGAAAATTATAAAAATGTGAGATAATATATGAAAATGTGGATAAATGTTGGAAAATCGTTTGAAAATGTGAGAAAATGTGGGAAAATGTAAGAAAATTCGTGGAACATGTGGAAAAATTTGCGGAAATGTGAGAAAATTATAAAAATGTCAGATAATATATGAAAATGTGGATAAATGTTGGAAAATATGAGAAAATTTGAGAAGATGTGAAATAATATAGGAACATGTGGATAAATGTTGGAAATTCGTTTGAAAATGTAAGAAAATATGGGAAAATGTGAGAAAATGCGTGAACATGTGGAAAAGTGTGTGGAAATATGAGAAAACGATAAAAATGTCAGAAGATGTATGAAAAGGTGGATAAATGTTGGAAAATGTGAACAAATTTGAGAAAATGTGAGATAATATGGAAAAATGTGGATAAATGTTGGAAAATCGTTTGAAAATGTGAGAAAATATGGGAAAATGTGAGAAAATGCGTGAACATGTGGAAAAGTGAGTGGAAATGTGAGAAAATGATAAAAATGTCAGAAGATGTATGAAAAGGTGGATAAATGTTGGAAAATGTGAGAAAATTTGAGAAAATGTGAGATAATATGGAAAAATGTGGATAAATGTTGGAAAATCGTTTGAAAATGTGGAAAAATGTGTGAATATACGTGAACATGTGGAATAATGTGTGAAAATGTGAGTAAAAGATAAAATTGTAAGAAAATGTGAGAACACGTAAAACAGGGAAAACGTGAAAACGTGAATCGACATACTCTAACCGAAATATCTTAAATTTTGATTTAATATTCATTAATATTTAATTTATTTTACATGTTAATATTTGGCTAACATTAAATTGAGTGAAAATTGTGTTTCAAACGCCTAAGTGGGGTTGCCACACCAGACTTTTATATATGAATTTAAGTGCATTACACTTATATGACTTGCAGAATCCAATAAATATGATTTAGAAATTTGTTCTTTCTGCTTTTTCTTTTTCAGAAAGGATTGTAATTGTTAATGGCACTACACCCATTAATAATAACAGTCCTACTAAAATGATAGTATGCTAAATTTGTATCAGTAATGAATTCATCTTGTTGTTAACAAAAGTACAAAAAAACAATATTTTGAGTTTATGTCACTAATCCCCAATTTTCTAGCTCATAATAGCCCTTTTATTGCGGCCCATAATCACATCGGCGTTGCGGGTGGTGCCCTTATTTGTTGATAAACCGATTTATATAATCACAAGCCATTAGAGACTCATGTTAAACTATTGTTTGCAGACATATACACACAGATAAATTTTAATGCCGTTGTTTACACAGACGCAAAATAATATTGTGAAAATAATACAAAAACGTAAAGTAATCGTTACAGATTATTAGTTAGGTTATTAAGTGTTTACTTCTGGGATGATTCTAGATGAGATTTAAGTAAATAAATAAGAAAACTGAAATAATAACGCTTTCGGCCCTGCCGATGGCACCATTACATACCATACTTGAAATTAGAACTAAATGATTATATAATTGCAGTTGGCACTTATATTTCTTCAAAAATTAAGAATTATTTATTTATTTTGATCAATGGATAACGCAATGCATGAAGATTCAAGACAAATGTGTTTTCGTACAAAACTTTTTGTTTAAAAAAAATCGTAATATTTTCAGTGTTTGAAATAAAAATTATTTGATGATACTTTTATGTTTGGCAATTAGTTACTTTCAAAATGAGGTATTATTTGATTATTTTAGTTAATTAATAACGCCTTTATACGGGAAAATTCAAAACACATTACTTATCCAGATATACTTCTTTTTTTTGAAAAATCATTATTAATTCAATTTTAGAAATTAAAACTAAATGATTATATAATTGTAGTTGGCATTTTTATTTCTTCAAAAATTAATAATTATTTATTAATTTGGTCAATTGATAACGCAATGCATGAAGATTCAAGACAAACGTGTTTTCGTACAAAACTTTTTGTTTAAAAAAATCGTAATATATTCAGTGTTTGAAATAAAAATTATTTGATGATACTTTTGTGTTTGGCAACTAGTTACCTTCAATATGAGGGATTATTTGATTATTTTAGTTAATAAATAACGTCTTTATACGGGAAAATTCAAAACACATTACTTATCCAGATATACTTTTTTTTTTGAAAAATCATTATTAATTCAATTTTAGAAATTAAAACTAAATGATGATATAATTGTAGTTGGTATTTATATTTCTTCAAAAATTAAGAATTATTTATTTATTTTCATTAATTGATGTCTCAATACATGAAAATTCAAAACACATATGTTTTCGATCAAAACTTGTAGTTTAAAAAAATCGTAATGCATTCAATATTTGAAACTAAAACTACATGATGATATTATTATGTTTGGCACTTAGTTACCTTCAAAATTAGGTAGTATTTGTTTATTTTGGTTAATGAATTATGTCTTTATGCAGGAAAATTCAAGACACATAACTTATCGAGATATAATTTTTGTTTGAAAATTCATAATTAATTCAATTCTTGAAATTAAAACTAAATGATTATAGAATTGTAGTTGGTACTTATATTTATTCAAAAATTAAGAATTATTTATTCTATTTGAGCAATTGATGTCTCAATGCATGAAAATTCAAGACACGTGTGTTTTCGATCGAAACTTTTTGTTTGAAAAAATCGTAATGCATTCAATTTTTGAAATTAAAACTAGATAATGATTTTATTATATTTGGCACTTAGTTAACTTCAAAATGAAGTGGTTTTTGTTTATTTTGGTTAATTAATAACGTCTTTATGCGGGAAAAATCAAGACACATAACTTATCGAGATATAATTTTGTTTGAAGAATCATAATTAATTCAATTTTTGAAATTTAAACTAGATGATGATATTATTATGTGTGGCACTTAGTTACCTTTAAAATGACGTAGTATTTGTTTATTTTGGTTAATTAATAACATCTCTATGCGAGAAAATTCAAGACACATAACTTATTAAGATATTATTTTTGTTTGAAAAATCATAATTAATTCAATTCTTGAAATTAAAACTAAATGATTATATAATTATAGTTGGCATTTATAATTCTTTAGAAAATAAGAATTATTTATTTATTTTGATCAAACGATGTCTCAATGCATGAAGATTCAAGACATATGTGTTTTCGATCAAAACTTTCTGTTTAAAAAAATCGTAATATATTGAGTTTTTGAAATAAAAATTATTTAATGATACTATTGTGTTTGGCACTTAGTTATCTTCAAAACGAGGGATTATTTGTTTATTTTGGTTAATTAAGAACATCTCTATGCGTCAAAATTCAAAACAACAAACTTATCGAGATATGATTTTTGTTTGAAAAATCATAATTAATTCAATTCTTGAAATTAAAACTAAATGATTATATAGTTATAGTTGGCATTTATAATTCTTCAGAAAATAAGAATTATTTATTTATTTTGATCAATCGATGTCTCAATGCATGAAGATTCAAGACACATGTGTTTTCGATCAAAACTTTCTGTTTAAAAAAATCGTAATATATTGAGTTTTTGAAATAAAAATTATTTAATGATACTATTGTGTTTGGCACTTAGTTATCTTTAAAATGAGGGATTATTTGTTTATTTTGGTTAATTAAGAACGTCTCTATGCGTCAAAATTCAAAACAACAAACTTATCGAGATATGATTTTTGTTTGAAAAATCATAATTAATTTAATTCTTAAAATTAAAATTAAATAATTATATAATTGTATTTGGCACTTATTAATATTCAAAATGAAAAATTACCTGTTTAATTTGATCAATTGTTGCCATAATGCATGAAGATTCAAGACACATAGATGTTTTATCAAAACTTTTAAAAAATCGTAATATATTCAATTTCTTAAATTAAATCATCTTTATGATATTATTATGGCACTTAGTTAGCTTCAAAATGAGACACTATTTGTTTATTTTGGATAATTAATAACGTCTGTATATGGGAAATTACATATCATGTAACTTAACTTATTAAGAAATATTGAATTTAATCGGCGTCTACTTTTTGATAATTCTATGTAATAATAAATAAAACGAATTTTAAATGATAATAATAATTCGGTTGGAATAAGGCTCAGTCCTCGTGTTTAGATAACAATACAAAATTTGAAAATCAACCGGCTGTCTTGTTTATTAATCGTGGAAGATTTTTGGCGGTTTTGTTGCAATATATAACACTACCAGAAATAGCATAAATAGCTGTTATCAACAACCTTGATATCAAATTTTATCCAATTATGTTTTGCACATTCATCACTTTTACAGAGCAAAGCAATTTTATCGCAGCAATTTGTAATATACACACACTTTATAATAAAGTATAAAATCTATTGCAATGCAATATTTTTCGATATTTATTACACAAATGCATTACGCTGTTTATAACCAGAAACTAACAGGATTTTTTTAAATAGATTTTATTAAACTATACAATTATTTTAAAGATATTTTAAGATTCCAATTATATGTAACTTGTAAATTTGACGCGGGCAGAAAGACTCCAGTCGTTAGCCCACTGGTATGTAATGTAATGTAAATGTAATAATATTTTTATTATTATTATTATTTTAAACGAATGCCAGCCACTATTATACCCTCAGATTAATAAATAAATATTTATTTCTTAGTTATACCAATTAGATTAATTTATTTCAGTTGTGCTGTATGTTTAGTATATGTATCTACATCACAACTGAAATAAATTAATCTAATCTGAAGACAATTTTGTGTTTAGTGCTCTTTTTTGAGGATTTTTATTTAATAATTGCTTCTGTTTCTAATATGCTTGTATACTTTATAATCTTCCAATGACTTTTTGGTTCTGTATTGTAGGTATGTTTAGCTCTTCTCTGGATAGTTCTGGATAGTCTCTTCTTACTTGCTAGTTCTGTTATTTCTTGTGCAAACCATGCTTTAGTGTTGCGTTTTCCATTGATGTTAATTTGTCGTGTCCCTATAGCTTCCTCCGCAATGTTGATTAGGAATAAATATAATAATTAATTTTCTGGGAAAGTGGTTTGATACATCAAATATTTTATATTGAGAAACATTAATCTGCTTAGAATATAAATTAAAACGTAAATTAAAAAAAAAAAACAGTGGTATATACATCTACTGGTACACTCTTTAAAGTATTTTCTTTGTCCCAGTAATGAATAAGCGCTTGACTTGTTGATCACAAACAAACCAAATCGTTAGCTTTATCTACTTACAGATTAAACCATGACGATGTAATATGCGTTCATAATATTCCTAAATATATAAGTTTGAAATTATTTTTGGGTCACGATTCATTTCAAAGCGTTATATATTCATACAGTTTTGTCAACGATGTCACGATAAGGCTATCGCGGCTCATTTAAATAGCAGATTACGATTAATAATTTCTAATTCATTAAAATGCGTCTACTGGAAAATTGTATAAATTATATAAAGCTATACAAAAAGTACATTTCAATTTCTGTTTTTTTTGTATCTCATTTATACAAAAATACCTAAATTTACAAGGTAATAAACCGTTGTAGATTTTTTTATTGTATTTAGATAACTTTATAGTTTTCTGAATAAAACATCAAAACATTAAATGATAATATAATTATATTTGGCACTTAATTAGCTTCAAAATGAAACATTATTTGATTATTTTCTTTAATTAATAACTTCTTACTACCGGAATATTCAAAACAAACACTTTTTTAATTATTGGATTGTTAATTCGTCTACTTTTTATTTTGTTTTTTTATCACACTTCAGTTACACTTTGCAACTAGTTTCGGTTAAGCTCTAGCAATTTTCGAGCTCTTCCGATGAGTCGTCGTAGGAGCTCGAAAATGGCTAGAGCTTAACCGAAACTAGTTGCAAAGTAAATGGTTTTGGCGTCTACTACCTGGTAATTCATTTTAAATAAAGGAGATGAATAAAACTACTATGTTTTTTACCACTTATTTAATTGTTTAAAACAACTAGTTTCGGCTAAGCTCTAGGCATTGTCAAGTTATCGGGTAAAACTTGACAATACCTAGAGCTTAGGCGAAACTAGTTGTTTTAAACAATTAAATAAGTGGTAAAAAACATAGTAGTTTTATTCATCTCCTTTATTTAGTTGCAAAGTGTAACTGAAGTGTGATAAAAAAAACAAAGTAAAAAATCGTTTTATTTATCACACTGTTTTTAAAAAAATTATCACGTTTGTTTTAACAAAAATATTTGATCGATAAGTTGTGTGTTTTAAATATTCGCCAAGTGAGATGTTATTAATTAAATGAAATAAACAAATGTTCTTGATATTTAAAAAAAATTAAAACTAAATGGTCATATAATTATATTTTACATTTATTTAGCATGAAAATTAAACTTTATTTGTTTAATTTTGTGTTTTAATAATGCCTTAATGCTGAAAACTTCAAGACAAATAATTTTTCAACAATAATTTTATACTAAAATTCGTAATAACTTTAAACATCTAATTATTTATAATTCAAAATTATTCCACATGTGATAACACCGAAAATAGAGGGCACATAATACAGTAGTCTAATACCAGCCGTTGTCTTATCGTTCCTTTACATTTCAAATTCAATTAGGTTCACTTTGAAAAATCGCCTGTTATCATTCGGTCGATAAGAGTGAAGCGCGTGCATTGGTGTGCAAGGGAGATTTTACACAAATATATATTTTTTATAAAGCTGCATCTAGAACATAGTAACGTAACCCGATCGCGTAACAAGTGTCCAGCTCGCATCATCAACACCGATCTTTTTGATGCGATGCGAAAAATAACGACAATTGATGGCATGATGATTTGGAAGCAGCGTAACTAATTGTTTGCATAATGTTATGGTTAAAAAAAAATCTAAAATTGATAAGAAGAACAGGCCCGGTTGCGGTGGTCGAGCAAATTCAGCCGCCGCCCCCCACCAACACTGAATCAGCTGGCCGGCTCGTCATCGCCTGTCGAACGACTTAGTCAGTTGTGCGCGGTCTTCATTAGTGGTTTGCTCATGATCGGTTTGCGCACGTGCTCTGATTCATGTTGAGTGTTATTTTCGGTTAGTGTTTTTTTATTTGTCTTCATCTGATGTTGCGCTTCGTGGCCAATATGCCGCTGACGTACGTGTCGAATAGCCCAGGCGAGATTTCCATATCGGATAGTGAGGTGGATGGGACTGATTACCTTTTGAGCAGCACAATTATGGATGAGAATTTTTTTCATGTATTAGGTGAGTCATTCTATCATGCAGAATTGGTTTTAAATTTAAAAACAAACAATAAAATGAGAATTTATAAAATCGTAATATAGCCTTATTAATATCAACAGAAAATGTTTTCGTTTTCAATAAAACCTTATTAATCCTATAAAAAATATCTAACTAAATAAAATAAAATATAAAATTCAATTCTTGAAATTAATACTAACTGATGATATAATTTTGTTTGTCACTTATTTATTTATCTTCAAATTCAGTCATTATTTCGTCGCCTAAGCAGCAACACCACACATCTATAATTTTATTTGAGGTTGACAAGAGAGAGAGAAAAGGATTATAAAATGTTTATTGGAGTTATTTTACTCTGACCACAATTTTTTAAATTTTATTGCTTATATTTTATTTATTTATTTGAACCAGGGGCAATTTAATTCGTCCAATAAACATTTTATAATCAGTTTTTCTCTGTTCTGCCAACCTCAAATAACATTTTAGATGTGTGGTGTTGCTGCTTAGGCGACGATTTGCTTATTAATTATGTCTCAATGCAGAAAAAACAAGACACATATGTTGTCAAATTTAATTGTTATAAATAAAAAGACGAATGCTTTCGGGATTACCGCTTTAAGTTAGCTTCAAAACATGGCATAGCTGGTTTATTTTGGTAACGTTTCTTTATTGTAAGCTTCTCAAGAAACATAACTTTGCGATAATAAGCATGCTTAAGAAGTCGTAATAAATTCAATTAATTAAATTAAGTCTAAATAATGATTAACATTATAGTTATTACTTATTTATCTTCAAAATTAAGCAATATTTGTTTATTTTGGTCAATTATTAATATCTCAATGCGGGAAAATTCAGACATAACTTGTCGAGAAATGCTTTTTGTTTGAAAAATTATAATTAATTCAATTCTTGAAATTAAAACTGAATGATTGCATAATCATATTCCTCATTTATTTAACTTCAAAATGAAGAAGTATTTGTTTATTTTGATTAATTACTAATGCCTCAATGCGTGAAGATTCAAAACAAATATGTTTTCGATCAAAACTTATTGTTTAAAAAAAATCGTAATATAATAATTTTTTAAAATTTAAAACTACATTATGTTATTATTATATTTGGCCCTTAGTTAGCTTCTAAATGAGCTATCTTTTGTTTATTATGAGCAAATATTAATGTTTCTGTACCGAAAAAATCAAGACACATACCTTGTCGAAAAATGCTTTATGTTTGAAAAATCGTAATAAATTCAATTCATGAAATTAAAACTATATCATTAAATAGTTATATCTGTCACATATTTATCAATAAAATGAAGACTGATTTGTTCATTTTGATCAATTGTTGCTATAATGCGTGAAGATTCAAGACACATGTATTTTCAATCAAAACTTGTTTGTTTTAACAAATCGTAAAATATTAATTTTTATAAATTATAACATCATTATGATATTATAGTGTTTCGCACTTAGTTACCTTCAAAATGAGGCATAATTTATTTATTTTGGTCAATTAATAACGTTTCAACGCGGGAAAATTCAAAACAGTTAACTTGTGCATATCTCGACAAGTAAACGGTATTGAATTTTTGTTTGAAAAATCATAATTAATTAAATTCTTCAAATTAAAACCACATGATTCTATAATTGTATTTGACACTTATTTATCTTCAAAATGAAAGATTATTTATTTATTTTGATCAATTAATAATGATCCAATGCGTGAATATTCAAGACACACACGTTTTCGATCAAAACTTTTTGTTTAAAAAAATCGTAATATATTAAATTTTTGAAATTAAATCTACATGATATTATTATTGTATTTGGCACTTAGTTACCTTCAAAATAAAGCATAATTTGTTTATTTTGGATAATTAATAACGTCTCTATATGGGAAAATTCAAGACACATAATTCATCAAGAAATGCTTCTTGTTTGAAAAATCGTAATAAATTCAATTCTTGAAATTTAAACTAAATGATTAAATAGTTGTATCTACCATTTATGTATCTTCAGTATTTGTTTATTTTGATCAATTAATAATGCCTCAATGCGTGAAGAGTCAAGACAGATATGTTTTCAATCAAAACTTTTTGTTTAAAAAAATCGTAATATATTAACTTTTTGAAATTAAATCTACATGATGATATTATTGTATTTGGCACTTAGTTACCTCTAAAATGAGAGATTATTTGTTTATTTTGAGTAATTAATAACATCTCTATGCGGGAAATTTCAAGACACATAACTTATCAAGAAATGCGTTTTGTTTCAAAAATCGTAATTAATTAAATTCTTGAAATTAAAACTAAATGATTATATAATTGTATTTGGCACTTATTTCTCTTCAAAATGAGGGATTATTTTTTTATTTTGGTTAATTAATAATGTATTTATGTGGGAAAAATTGAGACACATCACTTATGAAGAAATTCGCTTTTTTGAAAAATCGTAACAAATCCAATTTTTGAAATTAAAGCTCAATAATTAAATAATTGCATCTGCCACTTAGTTTTCTTCAAAATGAAGAATTATTTTTTCACTTTGTTCAATTAGTAATACCTCAATGTGTGCATATTCAAATCACATATGTTTTCGATCAAAACTTTTTGTTTAAAAAATTCGTAATATATTCAGTTTTTGGAATTAAATCTATATGATAATATTATTGTATTTGGCACTTAGTCACCTTCAAAATAAGACATAAGTGTTTATTTTGTATAATTAGTAACGTCTCTATGTGAGAAAAATCAAGACACATAACTTATCGAGAAATGCGCTTTGTTTGAAAAATCGTAATAAATTCAATTTTTGAAATTTAAGCTAAATGATTAAATAATTGTATTTACCATTTATTTATCTTCAGAATTATACAGTATTTGTTTATTTGGTCAATTAATAATGCCTCAATGCGTGAAGAGTCAAGACAGATATGTTTTCATCAAAACTTTTTGTTTAAAAAAATCGTAATACATTCAATTTTTGAAATTTAATCTACATAATGATATTATTGTATTTAGCACTTAGTAACCTCCAAAATTAAGTGATATTTGTTTATTTTGGTTAATTAATAACGGCTCTATGCCGGAAAATTCAAGACACATAACTTATCAAAAAATGCTTTTTGTTTACAAAATCGTAATTAATTAGATTCTCGAAATTAAATCTAAGTGATTATATACTTGTATTTGCCACTTATTTATCTACATAATAAGGGATTACTTGTTTATTTTGGTTAATTAATAACGTCTCTATGTGGGAAAAATCAAGACACATAACTTATGAAGAAATTCGTTTTTTTGAAAAATCGTATAAAATTTAATTTTTTAAATTAAAGCTAAATAATTAAATAATTGCATCTGCAACTCATTTATCTTAAAAATGAAGAATTATTTGTTCATTTTATTCAATTGCCAATGCCTCAATGTGTGAAGATTCAAATCACATATGTTTTCGATCAAAACTTGTTGTTTAAAAAAATCATAATATATTCAGTTTTTGAAATTAAAATTATATGATTATATTATTGTATTTGACACTTATTTATCTTCATAATAAGGGATTACTTGTTTATTTTGGTTAATTAATAACGTCTTTATATGGGAAAAATCAAGACACATATCTTATAAAATTTTAGTTTTTTTGAAAAATCGTATAAAATTAGATTTTTGAAATTAAAGCTAAATGATTAAATAATTCCATCTGACACTTATTTATTTTCTAAATGAAGAATTATTTGTTCATTTTTTTCAATTAGTAATACCTCAATGCTTCAAGTTCCAAATCACATATGTATCGATGAAAACGTTTTGTTTAAAAATATCGTAATATATTCAATTTTTGAAACTAAATCCACATGATGATATTATTGTGTTTGGCACTTAGTTACCTCCAAAATTAGGGATTATTTGTTTATTTTGGTTAATTAATAATGTCTCTATGTGGGAAAAATCAAGACACATAACTTATCAAGAAATGCGCATTGTTTGAAAAATCGTAATAAATTCATTTTTTGAAATTAAAGCTAAGTGATTAAATAATTGTATATGTCACTTATTTATCTTCAAAATAAAGAATTATTTCTTCATTTTATTCCATTAGTAATGCCTCAATGCGTGAAGATTCAAGACATATGTGTTTTCGATCAAAACTTTTTGTTTAAAAAAATCGTAATATATTCAATTTTTGAAATTAAATCTTCATGATGATATTATATTTGGCACTTAGACACATAATTTGTCTAGAAATGGCTAGAATTTAACTCACATAACTATTCAAGAAATTATTTTTGTTTGAAAAACCGCAATTAATTCACTTCTTAAAATTAAAAATAAATTGTTATATAATTGTATTTAGCACTTATTAATCTTCAAAATGAGGAATTTTGTGTTTTTTCATCAATTAATAATACCTTAATGCGTGAACATTCAAAAAAACATCTGTTTTTGATGAATACTTTTTATTTAAACAAATCTTAACATATTCAATTTTTGAAATTGAAACTATATGATAATATTATTGTGTTTGGCACTTAGTTACCTCTAAAATGAGAGATTATTTGTTTATTTTCGGTAATTAATAACGTCTCTATGCGGGAAAATGTAAGATACATTACTTTTTGTTTAAGAAATCGTAATATTGAATATATTACTTAAAATTAAAACTAAATAATGATGAACTCACATCTAAAAATCACCCTGTATCATCATAGGAATATTTTTATTATCATATATAAATGTGTCAATATTTAAAGTATTTCTAATTTAATCATCCAATAAAGTTCGTTGATTACTTAAGCTCCTCAGTGATTAATACAAATACACCATTATCATATTTCTACAAATTCATGTTATGCATTTCATTTCTTAATTAACAGGGTTAATTTCAAAATAAATTATGTCTGTGTGTGTGTGTTATTTTTGGATTGCAATTATTTAATATTCAAAATATGGACAATCGGGGTCAAAGCATAAAAAAGGTCACTGATGGAATAAAGTAATTAGAGAAATAAACATTATAATATTGAACAACAATATTATAGTATTGAATAACAACATTGTGTGGGTGGGCACCACACGACTTTCACCACACTAGATTTTTTAAATATGAATTAAAATTAATTAAATTCTAGAAATAAACACATAAATCATTGAGATTAACATTATCACTCGCGATATATTTTATATATTACTTATTTTTACATACCTTATAAGGTTTTATAAAGTTCATAATGCATACCAATAGGCCTTAAGGTAATGCACTGATGTACTATATGAAACTAAAGAAAAACTTATAAAGTACGTGTTGCCCAGAAGGCCACACGCTATCAGAATCGTGTCTTATTCGTGCACACTGCAAACATCTTCAAATGGTTATCGATAACCGTGCCGCGAGGAAAAAGCCTGTTTATAAACCAGCAGAGATTGATAAAATTCTATTTTAAACCGCGGGCGTTTTTATACCAAGATGCCAAAACAAAATCGGCCCCATATCTGTCTGCTACAGATAAAAGTGTGGAGCTCTTTCAACCGGCGATAATTAGCGGAAATTGTGCCGATTAGATGATTTTGTTGAGAAATTGCTTGGTCTAATTAATAGATCTTGCAACTAGAAGTTATGTTTTTTTTTAATGTCTGATAAACAGTGAATAATATTGATGTTTGTGTGTGTGTGTTTTTTTTTAATTAAAACTTATTTCACCTAGTTATTTATATTGATCAATTACGGAAGAGATATTTAATAATGAACGATTTTGTGTAAACTAAACTTACAGATAGTAGCAACGATACGACCTCGGCATGCCACTCTAGAGCGACATGTGCAAACAAATAACTATCGGTGCATTGATAAGAGATTACAGCATTATTTTTTGTTCTAAAACTCGCTGCGCTTGTTGTTGAAGATACAAATTAAACAATACTTATTACTTACTATTCGATAAAATCTGTTTTGTGGGAAAAGTAAACATGTCACAACAATTAGATGTATAAAAGAATTGTAGAGGACGGCATCCTCTAAAATTCTTGTATATCTAATTGTTGTATAGTGTATATTTTCCCCACAAAACAGATTTTGTCGAATAGTAAGTAATAAGTATTGTTTAATTTGTATCTTCAACAACAAGCGCAGCGAGTTTTAGAACAAAAAATAATGCTGTAATCTCTTATCAATCATATTGGTTTTGTCAGTCATCGATTCTATAAGAATCAATACTCCTTAGGGTACTCATTAAAAATCCGAAAACCGTTTGTGGATATCTCTTTCCGTTTTCGCATCACAACGAGCTGTATCTCAGTAAGTGTTTGTCGTACCGACTTCTAGTTTGTGTTTTTGGATTCAGGGGTTGGCTTTCCATACGAGAACAGTATTATCCCTAATCTCCCTCCATTACTTTTAACGTGGCATGAGAAAAAACCGAGAAATAACCTAAGGGTTAGGGCGAAATTTTTACAATAAAAATTTAAAAAATTAAAATTCATATTATGCTACCAATCAATACACCTTAGGATACTAATTAAAAATCCAAAAACCATTTGTGGATATCTCTTTATGTTTTCGCGTAACAACTCTCCAAATTTCGCAAAAGTTACTTGAAATTGCCATTTAAAAGACGATCTTTTCGAGCTGTATTTCAGTAAATGTCTGTCGTATCGATTTCTAGTTTATGTTTTTGGATTCAGGGGGTGGCTTTCCATATGAAAACAGTATTATCTCCAATTTTCCTCTATTACTTTTAACGTGGCATGCGAAAAACCAAGAAATTATAGTAAGGGTTACAGGTGAAATTTTTACTATAAAAATAAAAAAATTAAAATTTAATTTTATACTACAAATCAATACTTGTTAGGGTAAGTGATAAGTGATGTCCAACTTCTATTAGACAGGCCGTTGTTTATGAGCAAGACTGATAAACACGGAGAGTATAGAAAATAAATGTGTAGGCCGTCAAATCATTACGATTGATTCCGTTCGTTGCATAATAATCAGCGTCTTGTTTAATTTGATACGATAAAGTATAAAAAAAAACATGTCAAAGTCAGATATAAATACACCAATTAAATTAATTAAATGCGATGTTATCACGATTTTCTAAAAGAAATTATTGCACTTGGTAAACTCGCAGTCATTTCAAACGGCTTGAATCTAGATTTACTTACAAAAATAATATACACATTCATTATATTATTGATGTGATTTATGTACTAATTAATTTATATGTTATTGCAGACACGAGTTTAGATTTAATAGATTTATTTATTTATTTATTAATGTATTTATTTATTTATTTATTTAAAAAGAAAGTTAAATTTTTAACTAATATAAGATAGATAATAATAAACAATAATATATAATAATATAGACAATTTCGACTATATTACTCATGAGAGCTGTATAGATGTTGCATAATGTGTTAACTTTCAATTTCATAGCCTCGTGTACCTCTGTTTGACAGATTGGAAATTACGTAAGAGTTATCTGTTTTATACAACCAAGACTAAATGTCATTTTAGACAAATCAATTTCTTGAATCATAAGTTGTTTAAGAAATGAATGAATTATTTAAAAAACGATCTTTTCGAGCTGTATTTCAGTAAGTGTCTGTCGTACCGATTTCTAGTTTATGTTTTTGGATTCTAAGTGGATTCTAAGATCTTGTCTTGTTTACTTGATGATTATGTATGAAACGAAATAATTTCAGGAACAACGATCATGTAGCTCTACATAACATTTTTCCTTGAAGAATAGAACGCATATTATTTTCCATTCAATCTACAATCCAATTCAATATTTCAAACAATTTGCTGTATAATACCAGACAATTTAAATGAACTAATGTCTTGACTAACTTTTGGTTCAAGAAATTGTCTTATCTAAAACAAGCTTTAATGTATGTATGTATGTAGGTTTGCATTCAAACAGCTTTTAATGCATTAAAAAATATTTTTTGGCGGGAAATAGATTGCCAAACAATTTTATAGTATATTGCAACTACTGCAATGATTGGAATTTTGTGAAATTGGCAACAATTACTGTAATGTAATTATATATAGCAAAACAACAAACAAACAATTTCCTTTAGTGTGAGTCCGACGACGTTTTTTTATCAACTACAAGATAACTTTGCAGGTCTTATGCTGCAACCAATGCAAAACATTACCCAGCAGTGACTCAGCTTCCTTCGCTACAATAATGTGTCATTAATATGATAAGAATTTTATTATTAATATTTATCACGAATCGAGGTTTGTTGCTATTATAATTGCGTGTTTCTGTCAAATCATGATCAGTGGCTTTTATTGTAGTGGCAAGTGTCTGTGTGTGAGTGTATTTTATATTGTTAATAAAAAAAGGTGAATTAATTGATACTTTAAGGTGTACTTGCCACTCTACGTAGCCCGGGTTGTATGAGCTCTCAGCCATTCTCACTTGCCTTTCTTGCCACTCAATATCCCTCAATCTCTCCCTTATCTCAGTTCCTAGGCTACCCCTTTCTCTCAGCTTCTCCTCTACCCACACCTCAGACATACCCACTCTTTCATACATCCTTCCTCCATCTACTCTTTATTCTACTCTTACACCTCATCCATACCTCCCGTACCAGTCTTTCCTCGCCCAAATCCTGCAATCTTTCCTTAAACTTCACAACCCTCACACCCACCACATACTCATACGACTTGTCTTCTGCAACAGCACTGCCCGCGGTGTCGACCTAGCATATTCTTCAGGAACCAACTTTGCTCCCTTTCTATTACCTCCCATTCATACAATCCCCACACTTCCGCCCCATACAACAAACCGGCAGTAAATTCAGCTATATAAATTCTATATAATATTCACTAGTTACTATTATAGACTCTGGAACACCCTGCGTGGTATTAAATACTAAATAACGCATATTTTATATATTCGTCACTCTAAAAAAAAATCGCCTTTGTAAAACTGAAGAGAACTCTATAATATACCGGCTCTGAAATGAAATTTGCGATATGAGCCAAACAGATGGACCTACGGTGATTTTTATACTAGAAGATAATGGGTTAAGATAGTCCCACTTTTATTTGAATGAAAAATGTCTATATTACTTATTTTCCCATAATTAATTCGAATTTTTTTTTTCAGGTAAGCCTGCCGTCCCTCTTATCGCCATTCTTAATTACCTCTCATTACCAACTGGTAAGTTATGGAAATCTATTCTATTGCACGTCAACGAGTGAATAAAACTTTTATTCCATCTAAAATGTTTTTTTTTATTGCAAAGAAAAACATATAAATCAATGCGAGTATATTATAATTGAGGACGACGGGTATATATAAATGGCACATCAAAACGGGCAATTAAGGGTATCTAAGATTTAATTATAACATGGCAATTATCATCAGAAAATTGCTGTATCGCGAGCGAGCGCGCGCCTACGAGGCTTTTTCCGTCGACTACTTTCGTCATTAGCTTTAATTGTCCTGCTGCAGCGACATCCGATGCGGCCTTGTGGCGACAATTGATTTGTACTTAACAGTTAGTGGTGTGAAAGACTACATAAAGACAGTTTTTGGAATTATTATATACTGTTTACGATAGAAAATTTATTTATATATATATATATATCTAGCCAACTTCTTCTTTTTTATATGCTTTGTTTAATTATTAGCTCAGCTTATGTTATGTCACTTTAGTGATAGGCCTTGTATCAGTTCTTCTTGTTATTTCTCAATGGCTGTCGCTGTCCATTGGTTTATTACTTTTTGTTTATGTTGTTTTCTGTCTTTGATATTTTTTTCCTGTACAATTTTTATGTTGTGTACTATTAGAGGTTGGTGATGTGATAATATTCACTCTTTCTCACTTTTAAGTTTGTAGTCTTTGCCTACCACAGTCTCCTTTATGATCACGTAATTAATTCTGGTAGGACCTATGTATGTATGTAAATTCTCCTCTCTTCCATATTTTCATTTAGAATCTACCAGCCATTTTCTTTCATCATATAGATTAACTTTCCTCCTTCTTTGTTTATTATTGTATCTTTTAACTGCCCCTTTGAATAATTATATATTAAAATAGTTTGAGAAATGCTGGTTTAGTGATGAAGCACCACGTTTTGTTATGTCTTTAATTTCCACCACTTTATAAAAATTAGTCAAATGTACGTGATGGGATTCAGATGATGATTCTGTACCATTAGTCGGATTCATGTTTACACATTACTCATCAAACGTGCTAAATTATTCCACCAAATATCTCGCATAATATTTTAAAACAATCGGACGTATTTGGATAGTAGTGATTGTTCTCTCCGGAAGGTCATTTCGTGATGCTTAGCTCAATAATTATTTGAACAAAAGTTCTACAAGTCAGAGTTGACAATATTACATATTATAATATTATTAATATGAACCAGTATCATTTGAATACTGTATCCTACAAGACATGAATGTAATAATATAACAATCGCGTTATTATTTATTAATTGCTGTAGTAATAATTCCCACCGGCACGGTCACGCATGGTCATGCTGCCGGTCCTAAGCCCGGATGTAGGTTCCAGGGCCTGGTTGGCAACCAACCCTGGGTAAAACATGAAAAGCGCTCATGATGATTCCTGGCCGATGCGGCTATAACGATCATTGTTTTGTCATTCCAGTGTTTTCTTAAAATCAACCATGCGTATCTTGATGGAATACGTACAAGTTTTAAATAAAAATTGAGATTTTCAGAAAAGTACAATAGACAAAATTCAAGATAGAGTGATTTCCAAATGTATTTTTATACACAAACTTTTAGATCATTGTATGTAATGGAATTAGATCAGAACATACATTTGGATTTTTATTTTTTCTAATACAGTGATCAGTATTAGAAAAAATAAAAATGTCCCGATAGTCTTATACGTTATTATCACAATCACCTTTATTATGGCGGCTTTCGTTTATCGTTCAGGAGCTGTTCTGGGCTGGTCTTATCTGGCTTAACAGCCCTGAACAGGTCTCGAATAATAAACGAAAGCGACTTATGTTGTTTGTAATCTTGATTTTCAAAATTAGTGCAGACCCCCTTAACTATGTTATGCTCCGACGCACGTAAAAAGCGTATAAAGGTTCAGGAGCTGTACTGGACTGGTCTTATCTGGCTTAGCAGCCCTGAACAGCTCTCGAATAAAAAACGAAAGCGACTTATGTTGATGGTAATCTTGATTTTCAAAAATAGTGCAGAACTATTTTATGCTCCGACGAACGTAAAACGCGTATAAAAGTATTGCTCTGATCCTGATGATAACGTATACATCGCCAAATAAAATAATATATAAAAATTGCTAGTTGACTTAAAAAAAGTCAATCGCGCACCGCTAAGCGCGTTATGCGCACAACTAGCTTAAGTTTTGATATACAACTAGCCAGCTCTAGCCACACACAACCCATACAACGATATCAAACCTTAACTCCGTCATAGGTGTAGAAAAATATGTGTTCGTGGAGAGTCGACTCCCGTCACCACAGCAGGTTGTTAAAGTGACTCGGCAGAATACTTTTATAAATAGCGGCCGACAGTCACACGCGCGCTTTCGCCGTGTCTTCAACCTGATTTTAAGATTATAACACTATTTGTGCTGCTAGATTTTTTATTTGCTATAATAACGGACCGTGCAACATAATACTAGCCGTGTTTGTTTATTGTGCATTTGTGCCTGTGTGTGGTGATTCAAGTGCGACCCGCGGCCACGTGACGCAATTTGAATTCAGCCAGCTACTGTTAAATGAGCTGCACGGAGCGATCACGGATTTTGGGCCCGAAATGGGTTTATTTGAAGGTACGAATTAATAATAGATTCGTAAGTTCGCTGTCTAGTGAAAGTTAGTTAGCGGTTTAGTTGTTGGGCATATGTGAAATCAGCACATTGGCCTCAAATGGTATTATAGATTTATATAGGAATAAACAATTTCGATTTGTATGCATAATGCTATATCAAGAAGGCTTTAATTTTGATTCACAGAGATGTTTATAATATGAAATAAATCATATATCTATATATACTCACCTGTTCAAATATTTGTTTTATTTATGTTTAAAGCAAGTTTAGTTTAATTTAATTTAAATTAAATTGCTATATGAATGTAACCGATTAATATATATATATATATATATATATATATATATATATATATATATATATATATATATATACTGATGTGTTAAATAAATTTAAATATTTATATATAGTTCTCAAACGGTCGGTCACCCATCCAAGTACTGACCACGCCGGACTCATGTTGGCTTCAATGATGATCGAAAATCAATCAACATATTGATTTTCGATCATCGAAGCCAACATGCGTCGCGCGTGGTCAGTACTTGGATGGGTGACCGACCGCTTATCATATTAATATAATAAATCAAATATTCATATATAGTTCCCATACAAGAATATTTGATGTATTTAACATTATGACCATGCCAGGCATAACAATGCCATATTTATTTATTTGTTGCTCCGCACATCACGTGACTGTTCTTATTTATGATTTTTCGAAAAAATATTTTAATAAAACTTGTTCAGAATAAAATTGTACACCTTCAATGTTTCTTTAAAATTTGCATTCACCAAGTTATAGACAAAACAGAATATCATATGCAAATAACTTTCACGTTAGATGTCTGCTTTTGTTTAAATTTCAAATTCAAATTTCACAGGATCACTTTAGCTCGAGTTCTCAGCAGATTTGCAAAATTGGATCAAGATCCGTAGAGGTGCCTTCACGAAATTTCGTTCACAAATGTTTCTTTAAAATATACATTCACCAAGTTATATACAAAACGGAAGATCACATGCAAATAACTTTCCTGTTAGATGTTATATTTTGGTTAAATTTCAAATTCAAATGTCACACGATCACTTTAGCTCGAGTTCTCAGCCGATTTCCAAAATTGGTCGAGATCCGTTGGGGTGTAATAATTTTATTCCCAGACATACATACACACACAGACATTTTCCAAAAATAGTCTATTTCGACTATATTAGTCATAAAGAAGAGTGAAAATAAGTAATTCTAAATTGTTCGCGATAACAATACCTTTCTTATACACCAATGCTGTATTCGGAAAGTTAAATCATATTTTGCCAATATTTTGAAAATCAATTTGAGGATTTTTTTCAAAATAACCCATTGCATTAACAATTTAATTGTTTAATTAAAAATATAATAAACCAAAAAATCGCCGGACTAGTTTTAGATTTATCTAGTGACAAACTTTGGATTATATTTACCTTCAATACAGCATGATTCAATCACATTTTCGCGAATATTTTAAAAATAAATGGGAGGATATTTTTCAAAATAACCCGCTGTATTAACAATTTAACTATTTAATCAAAAATATAATAGACCAAAAAATCGCCGGGCTAGTTTTAACTTTATCTAGTGAACAACTTTAGATTAGATTTACCTTCAATATAGCATGATTCATTCACATTTTCGCGAATATTTTGAAAATCAATAGGAGGATATTTTTCAAAATAACCCGATGCATTACTAATTTAATTGATTAATCAAAAATATAATCAACCAAAAAATCGCCGGGCTAGTTTTAGATTTATCTAGTGACAAACTTTGGATTAGATTTACCTTCAATATAGCATGATTCAATCACATTTCCGCGAATATCTTGAAAATCAAGAGGCTAATTTTTTCAATGAAAAAAAAACAAGCATTTATTTTTGATTTTATGTTATTTTTTAATAGTCTTTCGAGTGCCAAATAATAAATCGAAAACCGTTTGTCACTACTTGTTTTCATTTAAAAGTTATACGCTCTGAAAGTTGTTAAAAATTGGCTGAAAATTGCACTTCAAAAACGTCTTTTTCTGCGAATTTCTCGAAAACGGTTGGCCGTACTTAGTACTAGTTCGAATATTTGGCCTCAGAGCATCGATTTTCATCATGCAATAACTGGAGACTAATATACAGTTGTTAGTTTTGATGATATTAGCCAAAAACTGCAAAATGAAGTAAGGGGTAAAGGTAAATTTTTTCTATAAGAAATGATCAATTTATTTTAGATTTTAAATTATTTTTTGATAGCTCTTCACGTAATAGTTACTAATTCGTAAACCGTTCGTCACTATTTGTTTTGGTTTAAATCTCTTAAAATAGGCAAAATTTGCTTTAATAATTCAGTTGGAGGTGATGGACCTTACTATCTGATTATGATGCTTAATGACGTCATTCGCATTTTTTTTCTGGCACTGCGTTCCTGACTTTTTTGTGATGTTTATTATATAATTTAAATGAGTGTTTAATAGCCACTAGTAATTCTTGGCAACTAAATTGAGCTTCAAGGCGAACCGTCGCGCAAAAAAAAACACTCGTCGTCTATACATGTATTTTGTTGATATTTGCGGAAATGAGTTTGCAAGAAAATTTGCCCATTTTTTTATGACCATGTGTGTATTTACTATTTGGT
Organism: Lordithon lunulatus; assembly: GCA_963942505.1. NCBI lineage: Eukaryota > Metazoa > Arthropoda > Insecta > Coleoptera > Staphylinidae > Lordithon > Lordithon lunulatus. Next base: position 1,348,927 of record OZ012668.1, read on the forward strand.
AATCTAATGTAGAATCCAAATAACATTGAAGAATCACATTTATAGACATTACAGTCCTATATTTTCATAAACTATATGGAAGATTGAAATTTAAAAATATTTCACCATGCCAATTAGGAATTAATGAAATTATTTTTAATATTACATTTTCTATTTACAAGATTGAATATGAAGCATAACATAAGGTGTTTTTGTTTAACATTACTAGTCGCCCCGTGGCGTGCTGCATCGCTCCAAGTTTAACTAGCATCGCTAAACTTGGAGCGATACAGCACGTCACGTGGCGACTCGTAGTGTTAAATAAAAACTCCTTATGTTATGCTACATATTCAATCTTGTATGTAAATAGAAAATTTAATATTAAAAATAATTTCATTAATTCCTAATTGGCAGGGTGATTTTTTAAAATTTGTTAGGGACGAGCTAGAATTGGTCACATCGGGAGCGGCTTGCACGACAAGTAGAACAATAAATAGTCCGGAGCAGCACACAGTAATAAACGAAAACAGCTATAAGCACACTAAAAACAATCCCATTACAGCAATATAGATAAATAAGCTTACATTCTGTAGTTAATTACAAATTCCCTAATATCTTCTGTAAATAAAACATGAGATTAATATATCCAATACGTAAATCACATCACTAATGATGTGCATATAAAATGCTTTTGAGATAACTTCCAAAAGTTTACTTTATAGGGCCATTGTTTGCTCGAAACTCATGCAAGTGGCGCGTGAACGATTTGTTATTGTTGTTATTAAATATTGAACATTGGTGATTACCATAATGCGGGATTAGTACAGACGGTGATTCAAAGCAAACTCAATGTATTTACGGATTGTGTGACAGCCGAATTTTAATCGAATAGATTGTGATATTCACGAGAATTGTGAGTGAGCGTTTAAGCATGGAGTGGAAAATTATAATTGTTATTGTGCATTTTATTCGATTAGAAGTAATTAAATAACGTGTACATTGTAATTACTACCTGTAAATAGAAGACTAAAATGGATAGAGTTTTCTACAATTAAGGTGACTATTACAAAAACAAAGTACAGTATAATAGATGCATGTTGAAAATTTAGTTTGAGTGATTATTATATACGAGGTGATTTTATAATTGAATTGAGCAAACATAAATCTATGCTTCACAGATTTTATCTAAGTGAGTGAGGTTCGATTGTATACAGTAGATAACTCTCGATTTAATTTCCAATCCGTGATTCAATTCTCAATTGTATTAGGTGATTGATTATGACCTAAATATTTGGTGGGATTTTTCATAAGGATCCATAGGTTTCATAGGTTCCCAGACTATTTGACCTACCGCCCCCTTTTCAGCTCAAAAATAACTCAGCGCCCCCTTACTTCAGACATGATTGCTTATATCTGATATTTTGGGGATTTAATTAGAATCTGCTGACTATAACTTCTTTTTTAGACGATACAAATTTCCTAAAAACAAAAATACCACAAACTAATTTTATATTGGCCGTTGTTGATTTAAAGCAGATTTTTTTACATCATACATTTATATAATCTCATATTTTAATTGTGTAATATTTCCTAGATGAGTAATAAAACAGTGTCATATAAAAATATTACACACTTTACGAGGCAATTTGATGATTTGCAAACCCCCTGTCCTATTAAAAACGAAAATGATGGGCAATTATATTATTATTTTTTTCATTCGCTCTAGCGGGAATCGTAAATTACTGTTTATGGTTTTCCCATTTACCGCCTTATCATCGCGATTAAGTGGCGCTTGTAATATGTTTCGCTGCGGGAACGCAAAATCGGCGAGCAAAAAATTTCGCGGGTGCAAAGTGCGCGTTTTGTTGCAAAAGTGCAAGCCGCAACAATTTCCGTTATAGTTCGCAAATGCGTGTGAAGCGGAATTCAATGGCGCTAAAATTAACGCTGGAGAGATATGGTGTTTATTTTATTAACACAACATAGGTGCGGTTTTTGAGTTATTTGCATAAAGGGAAACTAAAGAATTATAGATTTTAAGGTGATTTGTAAACAAAAATCGGACATATTGGTGAACGAAGATGTTCAGAGGATAATAAAAAAAACTTGTATCTTTATAGGACTATCAATAGTGAGGCTTTTCCGCCTGTCAAGGGAGAAGCTTAAAGGAGTTTAATCGCCCGGTATTTACCTTAACTTTACAGAAAATCTCTGAAAAACTGTGAAAGTCGATTCGTGAAAATTCGCTCCTCGCTGGGGATTGAACACCCCAATGCTCGGTACGAGATAAGTACGAGGATAATAATTATCCGGTATTTAAATTATCTTCACAAAAAGGATTAATGGATATTATTGTCGGTTTAATTCAATTTTTTTTAGCTAAAATACACTTTTTGTCAAAATTTGGTGCCGTCCCAGAAGTGGCCAGACATTGAAACTCATAAAATTTAATTGGAAATATAGTCTAAATGTCGGGAAATATATATATATACTTGTTAATTACATTAAAGATTTAAAAATATTCAACATTTATATTTTCTGCAAAGTAATTTCACAACTAAAAACCGTTTTATATATCGCCAACCTTTGTGACTATAAAAGTCGTGACCTACCATACCACTACTAAAATTAAGCGCCTATCATATCCAGCCCGCATGAAAATTAAACCCAGCGTTCTTCAAAATCATTCCGATTACAATCGCTGCGACACGTATAACAATGCCCATTGTTGCAGTCGACTGAATTTCCATATGAGCCACACACAGCTGGCCACGCATATTCTGCTTCTTTTGGCCGAATACCGTGTGCGTTTTTCCGCGGAAAATTATTTAGCAGCATCTGGCGACCTTGGGGGGACCACTTAAGTTCGCGCGTCACAATGCCGCAATAAAAGCGGCAAGGTCGGCCGGCCAATACTAATATTTGCGCGGTGCTGCGTTAAATCGCGTAATTTGGGCGTCATTATAAAATGATGTTGCGTGTCATGATTAGAAGTGGTTGTATAACATTTTACAGGCACGCATCATTAAAACGAACTTCAAGTTCCCGGATGGTAGGAGCTAGAATGATCGAGGACAATAGTGTCAGTGGTTATAGTCAGGCTACTAAGTATTCTGAGTAACGGTTGTAAAAGGAACTTTAAGATGATAAGTACTTGTGAACATGTTTACACATACTAAATAAATACATTTTATTTGCCCAACAATAAAATCGATTTTCCATGAAAACTTTTGTTATAAATAATTTAAACTTATAAATGATAATAATAATGATTAGAAGTCATAAAGCGTACATGTACAAATATTGATAACGCTGAAGCAATAAACCATATTATACTATTCCTATGTAATATGCAAGTGTAGCATGGTATCCTATATACCAAACGAAAATTGATTCCATGGAAAACGGCAGTTTCTAAAGTACATCTACGGCATTTCTAACTGATGCAGCTCCTTTGGACAAATTCTAGTCGAATATTGCCGATTGTCAAAAGGAGCTGCTTCTCAATAAATGTTTGTCGTATCGACTTCTAGTTTGTATTTTTGGATTCAGGGGGTGGCTTTCCATACGAGAACTCTATTATCCGTAATCTCCATCCATTACTTTTAACGTGACATACGAAAAACCGAGACATTATCCAAGGATTATAGCTGAAATTTTACAATAAAAATTCATTTTATGCTACCAATCAATACTCCGTAGACTACTAATTAAAAATCCGAAAACCGTTTGTGGATATCTCTTTCTGTTATCGCTTCAGAACCCTTCAGAGTTTGTAAAAATTACTTGAAATTCCCATTTAAAAACGCCCTTTTTGGGCTGTATCTCAGTAAGTGTTTGTCATACTGACTTGTAGTTTGTGTTTTTGAATTCAGCGGGTGGCTTTCCCTACGAGAACAGTATTATCCCAAATCTCCCTTCATTACTTTTAAGGTGACATACAAAAAACCGAGACATTATCAAAGGATTATAGCTGAAATTTTTACAATAAAAATAAAAAAATTAAAATTTAATTTTATGCTACCAATCAATACTCCGCAGACTACTAATTAAAAATCCGAAAACCGTTTGTGGATATCTCCTTCTGTTTTCGCGTCAGAACCCTTCAAATTTTGTAAAAATTGCTTGAAATTTCCCTTTTCGAGCTGTATCTCAGTAAGTGTTTGACGTAGCGACTTCTAGTTTGTGTTTTTGGATTCAGGGGGTGGCTTTCCATACAAGAACAGTATTTTACCCAAAGCTCTATTACGTTTAACGGGAAACGTGAAAAACCGAGAAATATTCCTAGGGGTGGAGGTCAAATGTTTACAACAAAAATCAACAATTTAAAAATTAATTTTATGCTACTAATCAATACTCCTTGGGGTGCTAATTAAAAATCCGAAAACGATTTGTGGATATCTCTTTCCGTTTTCGCGTCACGACCCTTCAAAGTTCGTAAAAATTGCTTGAAATAATTTCAAAAACGCTCTTTTCGAGCTGTATCTCAGTAACTGTTTGACGTAGCGACTTCTAGTTTGTGTTTTTGGATTCAGGGGGTGGCTTTCCATATAAGAACAGTATTATATCCAATCAATCTCTTTTACGTTTAACGGGAAACGCGAATAATCGAGAAATTATCCTAGGGGTGGAGGTCAAATTTTTACAACAAAAATCAAAAATTAAAAAATTAATTTTATACTACTAATCAATACTCCTTGGGGTGCTAATTAAATATCCGAAAACAGTTTGTGAATATCTTAATCCGTTTTCGCGTCACGACCCTTCAAACTTCGTAAAAATTGTTTGAAATAATCTACCTCTATTACGTGTAACGGGAAACGTGAAAAATCGTGAAATATTCCTAGGGCTGGTCAGATTTTTACAACAAAAATAAAAAAATTAAAAATTCATTTTATGCTACTAATCAATACTACTTAGAGTGCTAACTAAAAATGCGAAAATCGTTTGTGAATATCTCTTTCCGTGTTCGCGTCACAACCCTTCCAAGTTCGTAAAAATTTCTTGAAATTCCCATTTCAAAAACGCCCTTTTCGCGCTCTATCTCAGTAAGTGTTTGTCGTACCGACTTCTAGTTTGTGTTTTTGAATTCAGGGGGTGGCTTTCCATACGAAAACTCTATTCTTAATCGACCTTTTTTTATTACTTTTAACGTGAGATACGAAAAACCAAGAAATTATCTAGGGGCAAAGGTCAAATTTTTACAACAAAGACGAAAAATTAAAAAAAATATTTATGCTACCAATCAATACTCCATAGGGTAATAATTAAAAATACGATAGCCGTTTGTGAATATCTCTTTCCGTCCATCGCCACTAGAGTTGGGCAATGCGTTGTGTAATTGACTTTTGTTATTTTACGTATTTCCTCGTTTCTCCTCTATGTCTCAAACTAATTCCTAACATGTCCCTTTTCATGGCTCTTTTTGTAGTTTGCAATCTGTAGGCACATTTTTGCGTTTCTAGGCCGTATCTTATAACTGCCAAATCACATGTTTGGTAGATCTTTAACTTTAGATTTCGACTTTTTGGGTGTTTAATGATGAATGGTTAAGGCTGAATAGCCCATGACATCATCGCGATGTCTTTTTATCGGACTTTATTATAAAACCATTATAGACAGAGAGACAAGTGCAAATCGAATTTTTATATTACTTAATTAAACCATTAATTAATTACCGACCGTTATAAACCGATTGGTATAATCATAATTATAATAATAAACTGTTTATTTTTTAAGAGAAAACATTTACAACCATATTTAATTATAATGAACAAGCGAAATTCAAATTCATATTTATGCTCTACCAGTTACCGGCTATAGAATAACAAAACATATTTTTTGGGTGTTTGAGGATGAAGACACATATCAAAATCAATTTTTTCTTTAAACTTAGCTCATTAGTTATGTTTCTTACTGTAATTTTATTTTTATTTCTTCTAGCAGATTCAGAAATGACGATGGCGGCCAACACGAGTATCCCCGTGTCGCTGGCCACCAGCACTATAACTGGCGTGCCCGCCTTGAGTCAACACTGTGCCATTTGTGGCGACAGAGCCACCGGAAAACATTACGGCGCCGCCTCTTGCGATGGCTGCAAAGGTTTTTTCAGGCGGTCCGTGCGGAAAAATCATTTATATACCTGCAGGTAAAGTAAAATTAAATGTAAATTATGGAGTGAAATCTGATAATAAATATACTTGCTATTGCTCCCGAAGGTTAATAAAAAATGATTTGCTTTCAATTATATACAACCAATGCAATTTTAATACAATTGAACTGTTTGGTTTTTCTGCGTGATCATTTTGATTTTTTAAACTAATTAGTAATCTTCATACTAAGTGTTTTTTATACTTTTTTACAGATTTAGTAGAAATTGCGTTGTGGACAAAGACAAGCGCAATCAATGTCGGTACTGTAGACTGCGGAAATGTTTTAAAGCGGGTATGAAAAAAGAAGGTAATACAAGCAGTAACTGTAATTTTTGTAGACATTTTTAATTTATGTATGTATACTTAAATAGCTGTGCAAAATGAACGAGATAGAATTAGCTGTCGACGCCCTAGCTACGAAGAGAACACGCAAGGAAATGGACTCTCTGTGAACTCGTTGTTGAATGCTGAAATGTTGTCCAGACAAGTCGGTGCTGCTTTGGAGGTAAGTTAGGGGTATATTATATAATGACTATATTTAGTTAATGGGGCGCAAGATAGGTGTTTGCCATAGACAAACTAGGAAAGGACAACTAACTAAACAACAGAGATCGGTTTGACCTGGGCGGCATTCGGCAAGCACAGCTACGTCCTCCGAAATTCCTATAAACCTGAAAAGGGAATATAAATACCCTAGGTACACCTCCGAAATGACCCAATTGCTTGCAATGTAAAACAAGTATCCAGCATACAGTTATCGCATGAAAATGATCGAGATGTCTTTTTATCAGACAGATTATTATTAAACTAATATACACAGGGAGACAACGCAGACTTCGCTTTTATGCAAATCGAATCTTTATATTACTTAATTAAAACCATTAATTAGTTACCGACCGCAATAAACCTATTAGTATTAATCATATTACGTTATAGTGGTTATAGCAAGCACAATTTATAATAATTTCTAGCAAATGGGTCAAACTCCAGGCAACGACTACGACCTGTCCAGCAAACAGCTAGCCAACATAAACGATGTGTGCGAGTCGATGAAACAGCAGCTATTAATTCTGGTCGAATGGGCCAAGTACATTCCAGCGTTTACGGAGTTGCAATTAGATGATCAGGTATTTAATAAATATAAATTTACGACGTACATATCTATATTTAATACTATTATTGTGTAGGTTGCTCTTTTGCGCGCCCACGCCGGCGAGCATCTTCTTCTAGGCCTCGCCCGGCGCTCCATGCACCTGAAGGACGTCCTCCTTCTAGGCAACAACTGTATCATCACCAAACACAGTCCAGGTATGTACAATATTGGGTTCATTCATTCACCATCATGTTTATTTGTATTAATTCGTCCATAATCATTCATCTGCATGTAACTGTTAAGTAAATAGTTTAGAGAGATTTGCATGTCCGTACATACTCATGAGGTAATTAATATTGGGGTTAAACGCATGAGTACTCGTTTTATTTGTTGTTGCATGTTTTCCTAAACCACAAATTTGTTTTTGTCGATTTTTTTTCTTTTGGTGGTTTAGAGTGTAGTGTTGATGTTAACAAAAACATACATTAGATCGTGATTAATCCCATCAGCTATCGTTAAGTGAAGTATCGAAGTACGGACATGTAAAGGTATCTAATTTGTATTTGGGCACCGTCCAATGCAGTTGTGGTGTTAGCAGACTCGCGCATTTCGCCCGATCTGGACATTTCGAGAGTGGGCAGCCGAATCATGGACGAGCTGGTCAAACCGATGACCGAGGTGCAAGTGGACGACACGGAGTTCGCCTGTTTGAAAGCGATCGTATTTTTCGATCCTAGTGAGTTAACATCGAAATCAATCGAAAAATAGAATTTTGTTACACGTTAAAATTGTTTGATTTATAGATGCTAAAGGTTTGACCGAATCCAATCGCATTAAAGCACTCAGGTATCAAATCCAGATTAATTTGGAGGATTATATTAGCGATCGCCAGTATGATAGCAGGGGGCGGTTTGGCGAGTTGTTGCTGACGCTACCAGCGTTGCAGTCGATAACATGGCAGATGATTGAGCAAATTCAGTTTGCTAAGTTGTTTGGAGTCGCTCATATTGATAGTTTACTACAAGAAATGCTTTTGGGAGGTATGTACTTATGTATAATGAGCTTACAATCAAATTAAGACGCGAGTTCTGACAGTTAAAAATATATTTTTACGTGTTTTTCATGTTCCCATGTGGTTTATTACAAAGTAACGCAACTTTCTATCTTAAGAGGAAGTTTAACGCCATTTGGCGGGAACCAGAAAATTAACAATGGCATGAGTATGTCGAATATTATAAATTGTTGTTCGCGTAGTAGATTTCTGCGCTGAAGATCGTGAGAAAGCGAAATATTTTTGAAGGACTTTAAAAACTATAGTTCCCTCTAGATAGCGTTAAGTATTCTCTCTAGAAAGTAAAATGTCATACGCTTTACGCAAATAAACAGGAATTTCGGGATTTTATAACATCAGAACTCGATTTTTATTAAATCTCTATCCACTTTTGCAAATATTCATTTATTTTTTAACTCAAATTCAGATTATCCGGTCATCTATAATATAAAGTCATGTACTACTCAATATGTTGTTAAATAAGTGCAGTGCAATTATTTGGCATCCTAATATAATTTTCTCAACTGCAAATATTATGTCACGTCGACACATAAATTTGCCCGCGAACACTGTAAATATTTGCAAATGTGGACAAGGCTTCGCATATATCTTTTCTACTTCCTACAAGATGAATTAAATTTTTCACCTCACCCCCTGTGTAAATAATTCCCCCACAAACCCATATCCCTCCAAAACAGTAAAATCTAACAATTCAAATACAGAGTCTATTCTAGGCGCAACCATAGACCAACCGGCACTTGTAGCAAACACAGCAAGCAGTTACCAAAGTACAAGTGACTCGGCAGATAGCCCCATAACATCCCCAGGTACAACGCAATGTCACAGCCCTACAGACCAGCTATTAAATGGCAATATTGCAAGCCCTTCATCCAACAGCAACCCTGCCAACGTGCTTATTATGAGCGAAATGGGACATTTGGAGGAGGAATCGTTCCGAATGGACTTTAAACAGGAACCGAATGCGGAAGTGGAACACTTTTAGAAAAATAATTTGTTAGTGCCATGCATATGTAGTGGCTGTGACTGTGTGCTCATTGAATGCAAACATTGCTCAAGACAACTTGTTGGTAATCTAGAAGTTTATGCAAAAGATTGCTCAAAATATTAATTTAATCAATTTGTTATTTAGTATTAGTTTTTTATCATCCTAAATTGATATTTGTAATTATGTTGGTTAGGTATATTTAATAAGATTTTTATAATACACACTGTATGGTGCATATTGTTACCAATAATTTAGTTTTTTTATGTATATTTATATCATAGTAAATTTCTTCCTAATGGCAGCGGTTTAATTATAATGCCATTTCAATGCAAAATCGTTTTCATTCATTTATATATTTTTAAGGTTTATTTTATTTTGTTTTTGGTTAATAAGCAAACCTAAAGGCTGGAAGTGGCAATATGATTTTTTTACTTTAGAAAAATCCCTATAATCAAAAATTAAAATTGACTGATGTTTTTGTGTGTAACCGGGATATTAAATAAATATAAAGCAGCATATCAAAAATTAATCTATTAAGTAATATATAAAATTATGTAAAATTTTGATTTTTATATTATATCTTCAAGATCAACTCGCTTTCTTTTCTTGTGATTTGTTACCATCTGTGCTGCCTCCAATTGCATTCCTGTTTCCACCAGCCAATTGTTCAACTTAGCACGGGCTTTCTGGCCCTCATTAAACAAACTTCTTTCCAAAATGTCCAAACCATCTATCACTCTAGGGTCAGATCCAGAGTTATCAGCTAGATCCATTAGTTTTCTAAATCTTGTTATAAATGTCTATAAGCAAAAAATTAAATCTGTACAATTATATAAAGCCACTTTTGTTTATCATGTGGGAGCTTGTTTTAAACCAGCTAGGAGCAGCCCAGAACAGCTCCCAAATGATAAATGAAAGTGGCTTAAGTAGTAAATAATTTTATTGGACAAGCTATTGTATTCACATTTATAAAATTTGATTGTATACCATACTATAGTATTAGTAGTGATAGTATACTGGATTCTTGTTGATTGTGTACAATACTATAGTATTAGTAGTGATAGTATACTGGATTCTCATTGATTGTCTACTTTCATACAAAGATGCTTCCAATATAAAATCAATATGCAGCATTATTGATTTTATATTGGAAGCAAACATTTTTATTGATCAGCAGAACCATCAGTAGGTCAGTAATGTAAATGTCATGGTGTTGACAAGTGTTGAACATCTAGATGATGATTAATTAATGAGTTTAGGCAATGAGTATTCATACAAATATAAGATTCATATCTATCATTTTCTTATGAAAGTAGACAATCGATAATACAATCAACTCACATGAATTAAAACATCAGAAACATCCCCTCTAATATCAAATGCTTTAGCATATGAACCAAACTCATAGAAAAACAGACTGAATTTGTAAAGATCAACTGCACAAGGGTCCGCTTTAAGGATTTCCCTATAGGGTTCAGTGTAAATTCTTGGTAGCTCTGCTGATAATGCTGGCTGCCTTCCTGCACTGAGAGGAAGCACTAACCACATTGGTAGTTCTAAAGCAGTCCCTGCAGCCACATCATCTTCCTCTGCAGCAGGATTTAGTTTGCCTGCAAAGATGCAAGTTGGATATTTACAAAAAAAAAATATTTAACACAAATATTACCTAATTTATAAACAGTCAACAGGAATTTGCAAGGAGTACGCTCCTGTGTTGCTAATATATCATCGATTGAGAAATAATTAGGGGCGTACGAACGCAACAAACTCATTTTAAAATAGTAACAACAAAAACTGTAAAGTAAGGTTATGTTTGGGAATTATTAGTTCAAATGATATGGTGTATTCGAACTATTAAATACGCAACCAAGTATACATATAGTTTTTAATTTGGATTTAAATCGATATTCTCGCAAATTTCATTACCGTAAATTTAATGTAAGTTATATATTATTAATACAGTACCATTTATTACATTTGGTTCTGTACGTGTGCTCAGTATTTTAAATTGGAAAATATGGGTAGTTTATACCGCCATCTATTGTTGGAACCTGTACTTCTTATTTTCGAGCTATTGACATTTCGAATTTCGTTACTTCGAATATAATTTAGTTTGACAACAAAATTGTAGATGGGGCGGGAATGGTGAATTATAGATTTAAATATTTTATCGCTAAATCTAACGGAATTCCCGCTATTGCTGTTGATCTCCATATAACTTCCCACATACTTTCAACCACGAAGAATCTGCCGGGTATTTTTTTCTTCAACTACTATGGCTCCCCGTAAATAAACTACAAAGCTAAAGTTGTAAACAACAACCTTATCTCTTTTAGTGTCATGGTATACGTGGTAAAATTAATTTTCCTTCAAACATGAAAAATCTACCGGAAGTGAATACAATCAACCACAACTCTCTATCTCTTTTAGGGTCAGGGCATACATGATCAACGTCATTTACCTTCAACCTCTACATCGGTTTTCCTTCAACCTCTACATCGGTTTTCCTCAACTACTATTTATTCCCGCAAAGAAATTACCGAGCTGAAGCGAATACAATAAACCGCAAGGCTCTATCTCTTTTAGTATCAGGTCATAGGTGGTGAATGTCGTTTTCGTCAACTACTATTGCTCTCTGTAAAGAAACCACCGAGCTGAAGGGAATACAATAAACTGCAAAGAACAATTAAAATTAGCAATTCTTAATTGCTGATGATAGCAAAACTTTCCTTATACAGTAGTTTTGTATGCGAAAAGTAATCGTATATTTCGATAATATTAGTTAGAAAACGTGAAGATGTGTTCACAATTGCGATCACAATACCTTATTCATACAGCAGTGCAGTATTTGTAAAGTAAAAATGTTGTACATAATTAGGAAATATTTTTATTGTTTAATCTAATATTCTACATTAATTATTCAACTTTTTGTTTGTAGCGAATAACCCACCTCTGAGTTTGGTAACTTATTAGGAAACAGACGACCATGAACACCCATTTGATCATAATCAATCCGAGTTTTACAAGTGGGGTAACCACATTGTAAATGAAGTAGATCCATTGGTTGTATTGATATGCGGCATGAACGAATCTGTAAGGAAAGTAGATTATAAGAAAGTAATCAATAAACATCACTTTTTTTGGGAATGTATTTTACATTTTGCGGAAAAATGGTAAAAAAATAGCTGAAAACGTCTACATTTGTAGACCCAAAAAGACTAAAGGATAAATAAAACGATTTTTTACTTTGTTTTTATCACACTTCAGTTACACTTTGCAACTAATTTCGCAGTTACACTTTGCAACTAATTTCCGATAAGCTCTAGCCATTTTCGAGTCATCGGAGGAGCTCGAAAATGGCTAGAAGCTCTAACCGAAACTAGTTGCAAAGTGTAACTGAAGTGTGATAAAAAACAAAGTAAAAAATCGTTGTATTTATCCTTTAAAATGAATTATCACAAAGTAGACGCCTTAACAATCCAATATCAAAAAGACCATATTTTGTCATGTGTGGAACTACTAGCATTACAAATAAGAACGCTACCGAGTTTAATCATGAGAAAAAATGTTAATTTTATAAAGTAATGCAAGTTTCTCCCTAGAGAGAAAGTTTAACGCTATCTAGCAACACCATATTAATGCACACCCATATTTAATAACCGTCAAGATGTTCTGATATAACAAAATCTAAATCTAGATATGTAGATTGCTCAGAAAGAGGCACTTATATATTTTATAAGATTGGCTTTGTGCTGATATCTCAAGCACTCTGTTGGAATATTATTCCGATATAGGCCACTACTCGGTAATCCTGAATGCATGCGCATCTTGACGATTATTACAATATGGGTGTGCATTCTTAATTGAAGTGGTGGCACCAGATGACGTTCAACTTTCTTTTTAGAGGAAAAGTTGCATTACTTTATATATAACCACAGTTTGCAGTTTAGAATAAAATTACTTACTGTGCCATATAAACCCAGTAGAATATATTAACATATATGAAGCCCGTCAAAAGCGATGGTAATGAAAATCCTTTTCTAGAGAAAAGAAGTTCACCATAGCCAACAAACATTATATTGGTGTGTACGCAATGGTTGAGCCACGGAGGACAAACATACTCCATGGATACGGGAAATATTGTTTGTCGGTCATAGTGGTAGAATCCCCAAAAAGTTATAGAGACAAATACTCCAATAGGGATTAATAGGCACGTTAAGTATTTTTCGCTGAACTTCTCCAGTTTATCCCAGGTACTGCCTTTTTTCCCCAAATGAATGCGGTAATCGTTAATTACTACATACGTGAAGTATATTACTTGTATAAGCTAAAACATAAAATAAATCATATTAGTTTTTTTTAAGTATTAACCCGAATCCACGTCTTCTGTTTTAATATGGGATGCGAAAAATCAAGAAATCGTCAACAAGTATTTTTTTCAATAACAATTTAAAATACATTTTATGCTACCAATCAATAATATATAATACCATTTCAGAAACGGTATTTTCGGGCTATATTTTAGTATTTGCCGTCCCAACTTTTTTGTATTGAATCGATGGCTTTCTATCATGGCACAGTATTCATACCAATCTAGGAGGACTATTGGTTTTAACATGGGATGTGTAAAACCACGAAATTGTCGTTTAGGTTACATTTTTTCAATAAAAATAAAAAGTCAAAATTAATTTTATGCAACCAATGAATAGACTTTAATCTCCTAATTAAAAATACGAAAAGCGTTTGTGAAAATCATTTTCCGTTTTCATTCCACAGCCCCACAAAATCTGTAAAAATTGTTTGTAATTTCTATTTCAGAATCGCCCTTTCCGAGCTGTATTTCAGCAAGAGTTTGTCGTACCGACTTCTAGTTTATGTTTTTGGATTCAGGGGGTGGCTTTCCATACGAGAACAGTATTATCCTCAAGCTACATTGATTACTTTTAACGACAACGCGAGAAATCAAGAAATTATCTCCTAGGGGTGGAGGTAAATTTTTTTATTTCAATAAAAAGAAAAATTTAAAAATTTGATGGGACCAATCAATACTCATTAGGGTACTAATTAAAAATCCGAAAACTGTTAGTGGATATCTCTTTCCGTTTTTTTTTAAATATTTTATGATCATACATTGCTTGTCTCAATTACATTACATTAACAAATTAATTTTCGCATCACAACCCTTCAAACTTTATAAAAATAGCTTGAATTGTTTTTTTTTGGTGCACATTTAATGCCATGTAAATTAATGTAATATATTTTATCAGCAAAGATATGACTAGTCAAAAATCATTATGTAGGACAAATATCGACTAACAATAGCATGATAATATATCTAATTAAAATTGTTTGTTTTTAGTGTGGCGTTTAAATATTATTGTTCGACTCACCATATTCCAAGTAGTTATAAATCGCCATCTAAACTTCGCCGATTCTATAACTAGCTGGTCATTGCTTCCGGTAACATCTATTTGTGTGACAACAGTCGCAGAGATTACGTGGTGGATGAATATGACCACATGATAAATTGTGGATGGCTTTGTCGGAAACATCTACAAACAAATAAATATTAATATATAAGTCAATAAATCAAAATGCATCTGTTAATTTTTTGTCGAAATTTTAGATATTTTAATATATAACCCAGATCAGTGGCCGAGTGGTTAGAAGCGTCGTCCGTCTCATACTGAGCATTGGGGAGCCTAAGTTCGTACCCCGTCGGGATGAAGTTTCGCGAATAATATTTCATAGTTTGTGAAGTTAAGGTAGTTACCGGGTGATTAAACTTCTCTGAGCTTCTTCCTTGACCGGCGGAAAAGCCTCACGGGCCTTATAAAGATAGAAGTAGCAAAATAAATTGAATCGCATTAGACTTTTAATGCGAGTCATTGTATTTTGGTATTGTGTAGAAATATATAGAAAATTTAAAACAAGTATTGTTCAGTTTTTAGGCGACATTCGTCCCATATGGAACACGTTGTGCTATTTTTGAATATTAGAGAGTGTAGCTACGATACCACCCTCGTAGGCCACTCTAAAGGTTGTTTTAGACAAGACAATTTCTTAGCTCAAAAGTTGTTCAAGAAATGAATTTATATATCCTTCTCCCATACAATTTGTCCTTAACAAATAGAACGCGTTATATTTTTCCATTCAATCTACCATCCAATTCAATATTTCAAATAATTTGCTGTATGATACGAGATAATTTAGATTGTCTCGCATCTTGACTAACTTTTGAGTCAAGAAATTGTCTTGTCTAAAATGACCTTAAGACAATCTAACAAGATTCTTCAAACCGTGAACACGTAATTCTCGGCAAGCTTGTATAAATTATTTAATTATAATAAACGCACGGTAGTTAATTGAGTTTTTATTTGTTTGATACGAACATGAACGCTAGTGGTCGCCAAACAACTCGCACAAGTATATGTTATACTCACTCTCACTATTCAACACGTTTAATCAGCAAAGTCCACTCTGTTTATGTGATTTACACCATTTATACTCACGATGCGCATATTCATTAAACTTATCAGTATTATTCTAATGCACCCCACAATTTAATTTGTGTGAAACTGTGATGTTTGTGTACAGATATGTTAACAGTTATGTTAATTATAAATTAGGTGCTTACAGATATGGTACTACTTTAGATTCACAATTTTCGTTAAATTCTGAAAAATCTTATCTTTAAGGTCGAATGTAGGAATTGTAATTTTGTATACAAGGATTTGTATCAACAAAAAATAGTAACAAGCTAATTTCATTTAAAGACAGAATAAATGCATGCAAAATTGTATATACTTTTTTGAAAAAAATCTTGAAACCACTCGTGTTTCGAATATATTTGTTTAACCAAAGTTGCTCCGAAAAATACGGATAATTCACGATTTGGGTTTCTTGAATGATGGTATTTTGGGTTATTCGTGCTTTTAAAGGCTAGTAAATCTAAATTCTATAATATAATATAATGTATTATTATTATATATAATATAAATAAAATAATTTTACGATCTCAAAATTGTATTTTTTTAAACAAATCTTGAAACCATTTCAAACATAACTGTTTAACGAAAGTCGAAGTCCCTCCGAAAATTATATCACTGGTGTTTGAGCAAAAGGACTTAAGTAATCATTTTTACGAAAATAAGATTTGTATGTCCTTTTAACCAAAAAATGTTGCTCTTTCTATTGGTACAAACAGCTTTACATTTCCTGACTTAAGCCCTTTTGCCCAAACACCAGTGATATACAAGTTATATATTGGGGGTAGATGTGCTGTAAGAAGATATTTGTTTCATTTGTCTATGCTAAGATCCGTCCTTGGTTATAATAAATCATTGTATTCATTATTGGTGATTATATTATGTATTATTTTAATGATCATAACGAAATATTATTATTTTTCTTCACATTAATCTCGTTTCTTTCTCCATCTGTGCTCATTATTCAGAAACGCTACTATGTCACTGCGAGAGGTGAATAGAAATCGCGCACACGGGGCCTTTAATTAAAAGGGGCTAAAATGATCACCCGCCTAATGAGGCGCTGTGCTCTATGAAAACGCGTCCGCGATACGCCACCGCCAGCGGAGGTTGCGTCTTGAAACCGCCAGCGAGGTATCTGGCAGTAAGACAATGGCGGGGAAATGAACGCCATATCTATCCCGCAGGAAGCGTATTGTGCGGCCGCAGACAAAGCGCGCCATCTGCGGCGCGTCGCACAAAATCACCCTCGACTCGCATTCGCGAGCTTTATCAGTTACATTTTTCAGAGCTCAAAAAAAATATATAGCTTCAAAAAAAAAATGTAAAACAATAACGCCGATCGGTCCTTTAACGATCGCGGGAGATGGGTGGCGTTTATAAAACGTAATCCGGTAATAATGGGGGAGTGTTGTTTAGGGGGGGTGGTGGGGCGCTCTGCTCAGGTGCCGCGGCGCACACATTGATTACAAAAACTAATTAGGCAGTAAACTTAAAAGCCCGGAACGCGCGACGCGTTATTATTTATACGCGACCGCGCGTTTTAAATGCATTTTCATTAGGCGCCTCTTTATAAATTATAATTAGGGACGGAGCGGTGTGTTTCCCCCCTCAAAACACCGCCGAAAACATACCCCAGATGGTAAAATGATGAATGGTGTACAGCTCGGTTTGTTTGTTTTATATAGAACGAGATGTAATAATGATTCATTGAAATCGTATGATAACTGACAACACTGATATACTCGTAGAGTAAAGTGAATTATTTTTTTTTATTTTTTAACACCAATAAGTAGAGGGATAATAATAAACGGAATGATATTAACATTTAACCAATCCATCCCCCCAACAAGCACAAGTTGACAACACCTACCTCCCAATATATCATCATCATATAACTCATGCAAATTCTATAGCTCTATACCTATTAATAATTTTTTAGTAAGCTTTTAAGTTGTAGTTTTGGGAGGTAGATTAAATCTTAATTATTGCTGTTTTATATATACAAATAAATTGTAGAATAGTAGGTGAAATAAATAAATAATATAGCTACATATTAATGATTATGTAAACTAAAAAATGAATAAATATAAATTATCTCTATATATGTATCTGTGTGGAAAAGCATATCATATTCCTAATATGATTAATATAGGATTGCGTTTGGTGAATTGAAATCGGCTGTTCATTTTTCCAGCATTCAATAATTCAATTCGTGTTACTGTCAAATGGTCGCCAGAGTGAAACGTGATAGGTAAATAATTGGATCTTCGTATCAGTGGCTGCATATGACAGACAATTATGATCTCAAAAAGTTACCAGCCATTGTCCACCGAAATAAACGTGCTGCAATGAAGTCAACTATTTAAAGTGATTACTATTGAATAGCAAAAAGACGCGATCATAATACGGTGACTTCTGAGCAAAAAAAAAGCTATGATAATAATGGACTAGTGATTAGAGGCGTCGTCCATCTCGTACTGAGCATTGGGCAGCGTGAGTTTTTTATTGCAGTTTGCAGAAAAACGGTAATATATAGATATTTGTATACAATAAAAAATTAATTAGAAATCGTTACCCTAGAGCCATTCTAACAACCACCCCATTGCGGTTTACTAATTTTTTAATAAGTAGGTGTTTAAAAATTGGTTACTTTCAATTGCAAATACGAACAACGATTAGCGTCAGGCTTGTGCGGAATTTATGTAAATGCGCCCTACCCGGAACCAGCCACCTGCTCCGCAACCGTACTACTACATTCCCTATAATATTCCATCCCTGCAAAAAGAAACCAGGCAGAACAAAAATCCGCAAAACAAAGCACCGCCGGCTCGTGGAGGAATTAATTAAAATCGCGTTACGAACGCGCGTAGGTAAAGATTCTTAATAAACTTATGGATGTAATCCCCGGAAGTTGGGGATTTGTAAGAAGCTGCTGTTCTTTTTGTAAACCGTAATGGGATTCGGTGCGGCCGGATTTATCTACTCGTGCGTTCCGGCCGACACACCTGCGTCCCCGCAAACGGTTTGCACTTTTAATTCCTGCGGGTCCGGCCGCCCTCCCGAAGGACGCGCTCCGTGATGCAATTATGAAGGATTTGGGCGGGACGTGTGCGAGTCATGCTGAGAAATAGAGCAGCTGCGATAATTACCGAAAGTTTAGCCGGAATTCGGGCGGGATGTCCCTAAGGTGACCCAAGTTGAGACAAGCTATGCTTTATACTATTATATTTGCAATTATTTAGTTTGTAACAAAAACATTGGGGGGATTATGGTGGGTAGGGGAGGACTAATTTTACTATAATTCATTAATTTACGTTCTGTAGTTTTTTTTTTACTATATCATATTTTTTTATTGTGTTAGTAATTAAAATATTTTTATGTGGATGTAGCTAAAGTCATGAAAAAGTTTCGAGTTCCACGTTCAATATATTTGTGATGAGTCGGTGTGGAGGGTGAAGGGCCCAAGGATCGGGCGGCGAGAGAAGCATAAATTGTTTTCCCCAGGCGGATTGGTCTGCGTGTGTAATACTAAGATATGGCCAATAGCAGGTAGTTTTATATCCTGTACCGATGTTGCATATATAACGGAGCCCTTCAATATTTTAGTGCGCCTCGCCTAAATGCCCTCCGCCACTGCGCCACGGAGAGCATAACTTCGGATGTGAGGGACAACGCGTATATTTTCCTTATGCACATGCGAGAGAGGGTAGAGGGTGAGCTTGGTGCGGCAGGACCACTTTATTTAATAACCACCGATTTATGTATATACAAATCTTGATGGAAAATACTTAAGATTAAAATTCATTCATTCTACAATACTTGTAATGAGATATAATTATGGTGATATGTCTCGACTCAATTATATTTACCTTAAAATTATATTTTCGATTACATAAAGGTAATAATTTAAACTTTTCTTATCCATACAGACACAACACCATAATTATATAAAATGTAAAATTAAAATTAATTGTATATCTACAAAAAAAGATGAATGATTACTTCCCTCGGTCCTCGTGAGGTTTATGGATGTGATTCCTCCTCGGGCTGTTTGAGGGTTTGTGTTTAATATTTTCTGTGTCCGTGTCTAAGCTGTCTGTCGTCTACTATTACATTTTGATTTTATTATTCAGTAGTAGGTTTATAATAATTATTAACTTAATTAATTAATTAATAATTATTTTGAGTTCCAAATGAATAATTGAACATCCAATTTATTAATGAATTTATGGAAATTTAGGAAAACGTAAAATTTCCATATATTATTCTATTTAAAATGGACAAAAGACACAAATATCGGAATCAACCATCAAGATTTTTATATAGTATTTTTTTGTTGTCATGCAATTTAATATATTTAACTGTTGCTTGTATAAATATTCTAAATATTTTTGTATTTTCTAAATTCGCAAACTATTGCTTGTATAAATATTCTAAATATTTTTTCATTTTCTAAATTCGTAAACTGTTGCTTGTAGAAATATTCTAAATATTTTTTCACTGTTGATGTGTTAGAACGTCGCGTCGCTTCTTATCGTATTTCGTTTTGTTTCCCAACATGAAAACGTGTTCGACGGCGGCGGTTTTTTTCCACTTATGCGTGCCTGGAAGAGGCTCGCGCGCGTGCTAACAGCCCTCCAATACCTGGGGAGCTAATCTAATCTAATTTTACGACGAACTTGGCTATATTCTGCACTGCAAAACTCATCCACGACACGACACACACACACAAGACCACAATCGACCCTCTTTGAACGACGCGATAATATGACAAGAATAGAATAAAGGATGACAGATTGGTAATGGATTTTTAAATTGCTCGGACAATAAATTGAATTATAATATAAAATATGATGCGGACGGTGCGCTTTAGATTGTCATTAACCAAATATCGATCTAAATTTTACAAAATTGAGCTCATTTTTTCATCACATTTATATGAGCCGGTGAGAATGAAAGCGGCGTAAGTAACATTTGAATTCTTTGAAAAGGAGAAAATTTTGCGTTTGGTATTTATATAAATCGACGCAGTTACACTTTTTTTATGAATAAATTGATTTTAATTCAGTAACTATACTAACTTTCATATTAAATTAGTAGATAGTCTTAGATATTATGTTGAGTTGATTATTTCTGTAATGGGTATGCCTAATAAACGTTGTTTTTTATTTTTATTTTTATTTTCATTTTCATTTATGTGTGTAATGACTCGAGTTATAATAATGCGAATACGATGAAAATTGCCAGTATAATTTAAATATAATTAAATAATGAATTAAAAAATAATAATTAAAATTAAATCGAAATCGCTAAGAATGAACTATTATTAATTGATTTGCTGCCGGAATTCCAAAGGGGGATTACAAAGGTAAGGAGGGCCGAGATAGCAGATTTTCCTGCTAGCGAGAATAGTGGAGGGAGTGCTGGAGTGCAGTGTTTAATTATTATTATTAAAAACCTTACAAGATGAGCAGGAGACAGGAAGCAATTTTCAGAAGTGATCGCTAACCTTCATTAAATGAAGAAGCACCGATTGGAATGGGTGCGAATGATGTACAAAGAGTTATCAGCAAGAGCAAGAATGAATGAGGAAGTATCAGAGAAATTTAGGATGAATTTGGGAATAAGGTAAGAATTTCCGCTATGCCTCCTCCTCTTCAATATTTACACGAGTGAGTGCTAAAGAGAGGACAGGCATATGGAAATCCATAAAACATTAACCCGGCATTCATATATAAGGACATTTTACTGATTCTATAAAACTACATTGTATACACGATAATATAAATAAAATACTTCACTAATAATAATTCATCAGCCGTCCAAGCTATACACAACAGGCGTTTCGTATGGTACCCGACTCAAGTCCTGCACCTCTTTAAGATCCTGCACCTGCCTCTTCTGCGCCTCCTCAGGCCAAACATCACGTTTGCCAAACAGCCTAGCGAGCCGTTCCTCAATCTGCCGCTTCCTACGGTACGTGGCAGCCGCCTCCACTAACTTCTTATACTTATTCGACATATTCCGGTCCGGCTTGGGATAGTAAAAACTCCTCTGCCTATTACTATAGTAATTCGTCAGGTACGGGTTCCCTTCATCAACAGCACTCCTTCCAACCATTCCAGTACTAGCAGCCACATCCGGACGAGATGACCCATCTGTTGTTGTAACACCCATCGCCGTAACATCAGTCTTTTGAGTGGGCTCCAACGAGACTGAAACGTTATAACAAATCGAGTTCATCGTTGTCTCCATACCAGCTGCACTATCAGTTAAACTCTTAGTACTGCCATCAGCATCGTTTGATAATGAACCATTACGATTGGTAGCTGATGTGGTGGTAGCAGTTCCCTTAGTCGGTGCTTTAAGAACCGGCTGCAACTCGGGTCGTATCGAACAAGCTCCAACCTTAGAATCATCAGATTCACCACCACCAGCACCACCACCACCACCACTAGCAGTCTTTTCCACACATAGCTTATGCATCAACGATAAATGTTCTAGAAGGTAATCCCGCACCGGCTCCACTTTCACCTGACAATTCTCCGCCATCTTCTCGTACTTCTGAAGCAACTTCTTAATCAGCCTCATCTTCTTCTTAATTTCATTCTTATTGTTTTTATTTAGCATCGGATTATTGGGGTCGTTGAATAGAAAATCGCCCTGATCGTCGTCCGGTTTAGGCCCGTACGGACTTTGTCCATCGGATTCACCCTTAATGGGCGGCAACGGATATCCCTCGGCAATCCCCATTGGTTTCGCTTGTTGTATGTGCACCGATGTCAGACGGCGCAGAAACATCTGCACTGATGGTGCCAGTGGTACGCACAACTTGCGTCTCACTTGGTCCGTTACAATCTTGTTCATCATTACGATTATTTGGTGCAGCATTAGTTGGGCGTGGCGCACCTCTTTCTTCGCCTGTTCATCTCTGAAGCTCCTCAAGAAAGACTACGAGGATTATTCTGCGACTTTGTAAGATGACAGTACTTACCACTTGTTCCTCGGCGCATTTCTTTTCCATTGCATGACCGAACCTCGAGAAGGCGCCACTGTTTTGTTTGAGTTTCTCGGTGAAGCGGTCCATTAGGTTTAGCACCAAGTTTCCGTTGAGGATGTCTTTTAGGTGTTCTTTTTCTTTTAGGCGTTTCTCAGATTTCTCTAGCTATAAACAACAATACTTATAGATTATTATATTTTACAATTACAAAGAGTAAGCTTTTCTTGTACTATTTTGATAGTTTTTATTTTTAAAATAGTTTATCCCTTTTATTTATTTATTTACTAACATGGTTCAAACAACCAGAAAGTTTGAAATTTAAGAAAAATTTACAGCAGTTGAGAGAGACTGGTATAGGAGGTGTGGATGAGCTGTATGAACATGGCAGAGAGAAACTATTGAATGAATTAAGTTCAACTAGCCTTTTTAAGGCAGAAAATGAACAGTTATTGTCTATTTTAAAAACAAACAGGTATATTTTTTAAATCATATGGGTAAAAAACTACAACACAAACCTTTTTCTGTTGCCTCTGCTTCTTGTCCTTATCCCGCAACTTCTTAACCCGGTCCGCTTCCTCTCGATTTTCATATGGATTTGCCTCAATTTTCTTAAAATCCTTAACCTTATCCGACTGTTTACGTGTGTTATCACCAAAACCCTTACACATCTTCTGAAAATTAATCTTCGTCGTAGCTATTGGTCCGCATTCATTCTCCACAAAATCCGAAATAGTAGTCGTCATATTACCCTCTGCCGTAGTCGCTTCAGTTGTATCATTACGCTCATTCGCCTTCTTAAATTTGCGATGCCGAGGCGCCCTGTTCCGCGCTGCTTGAATCGCATACATCGGCGAAAGCAATGCATCAATCTCAGCATCATCAAACCGATCGTCATTCAACTGCCGTTTCAAACGCTGCTTCAAGTTAGAACCTCTAATCTCATTAGATTCGATAACATCCTTAAAATCGTCAACACTATTAAGTTGTACCGTGGGCTCGCGACGTGCCAAACGTTTGTAGCCCAAATCAAACTTTTTATGGTCTTGCCCCACCGTTTCAACATCCGTGTAGCCTTCTTTTACAACCCTTGGTGCATCCACATACTCTTTTTCACGATGTTTTGTTTGCATGATTTTCATTGCGGGATGCGTTTTAACATTACGAACATCCAGTTTTTGTAGCGGCTGATGATTGTGTTGATTGCTCTTCAACAAGTTCACCATATCGAATATTTGATTGATTACATCATTGTTGTTGTGTTGACCAGATCGGCTTTCAACTTTCAAACAGTTGTCACTTTTAGTTGTACACAGGTTGTCTGCGTCGTGAGGTGTATTTAGGTTGTCTTCCACTGGGGGATTTGTAATGTGTAACAGGATGGCTTGAGTTTTTTCAATTATATCCAGCTCGTTGCCGGACGGATATTTTGCCTCTTCTTCTTTTGTGAGGTTGC
The DNA here is from genome assembly GCA_963942505.1 of Lordithon lunulatus. NCBI lineage: Eukaryota > Metazoa > Arthropoda > Insecta > Coleoptera > Staphylinidae > Lordithon > Lordithon lunulatus. Next base: position 1,373,152 of record OZ012668.1, read on the forward strand.
CGGCGCGCTTTTTTAAAATTCGTGATATATTCTCTAATAGTTCATTTTTTGATTTTTTATTTGATTCAAAGAATTGTGTCTTTTTCTGTCGTCGTAACTTATTTAAATCTCGTGATTGTGCTGTTTGTAATGTTTGGAGGGGTTCAACAAGTGTTCTGGTATTTTGACGGTGCATTCGTGTCTCTTCTGGGTCTTTTTCGGAGTTGAATACATCCTCCATGGGATTTGCTTCGAGACTTACTATTAGACTGTTGAAAGATTTAAGTGATCGACCGAAAAAGCCTGGTTTGGATGGCCGATAATAATTTTCGCGTTTACTGTTTGTATCTATCGGCTCGTTACCCTCGCCTGTATGGGTTTCATCCATTGGGTCTCTTTCCTGCTGATACTTTTCCGAAGCTTCATCCTCCGGATGATCCTCATAATCGTCTTCAATGGCAGAAACACGTCTGAGGATAATATAATAAATATAATATAATAATTTATAAACTAAGTTGTCGTGATAAATAATAGACAGATTATTAAGAATTTGAATAATAATTATTAATACTCGAACTCAGGCTCAGTATGAGACGGACAACGCCTCTAACCACTCGGCCACTGAGCTAGATAGAATTAATAGTTACACATGAATATACAAAATGGATAGATTCACTAGTAACAGACAAAATATTTAGGAAATCAATAAAAACTCACCCAATAGTATAATCCGCACTAATAGCCTTCTCCAAATCCAACTTCAACTTATTCAGCATATCATCACCCCCCTTCACATGCCCATCATCCGACATATGTTCATTACTACTCTTCTTAATCTTCACCCCATCCACAATATCAGAATGTATCATATCACTAGAAGGCTTGACCCGGAACGTTCCAGGCGGAAAATACTGCTCATCTAACTCGTCCACATCCTTCTTAAACGGTATAATCAACACCTTCTCAGTAGCCCCCATACGCACACTGGGCTCTCCATTATGATTATCAATCATCCCCAATTCCCTCTGCTCAGCGGCTGATGTAGGCTCAGTCATATCCTCCAACTTATTCTGTTCTTTATTAGCCTCAGTTGTAACAATAGGCTTCACATCTTCACCACTTTTCCGCAAACCGGTGCATTTAGTTATCGGAAACGGCCTATACTCGTAAGAACCGTCCAAATTATTGTCATCAGTATTCAACTTGTTCGAAGCGTTTTCATCCATGTTCGCTCCCAGTCCATTCAAATGGACATGCTCAGTCGACTTCGCTTGAGCCCGTTTCATCACAGCATCATGTTCAAAATGCGTTTCCAAAATCATCGGTTGGTTTGTTGCTATCAGCATAGCAAACCGATTTAAGCTCGCCTTATCATTCCTAATAATGGTATCGATTTTATCCAAAGCGTTATCATCGTGAAGAAATGTTGGAACACTCTTTTCGGTTGGCGAGTTTTTCAGTGTGAGTACGATCGAGTTATTTTTACTGCCTTTTGTTATTTCCTTAATTAAACGATTACGGTCTAGAATTTTTAACTGTATAGGCACTGGTTCATGTGCGTTACGTTTACTTATTGGATTCTTGTATATGCAATAATTTTTTGAGGAATTCTTTTCATCTTTTAGGCTTTCACTATTGTAACCTAGGATGTCGTGGGGTGAGGAAAAGTAAAATTCACCCAATGAGGTGTCTATTGCAATATTCGGAAATTCAGTACTGCACTTTTCAGTGGTTATAAATGGTGGAGGTTCTCGTTTGTTTCTATTGTCTTCATCCAACCAACCGTACTTGAAACCCGGCGCATTCACCAAACCGTTTGCACCTCGAGGTGTGATTTGTATACGTTGTTTTATATTTTGTAAACCAAAGTTGTTAGCTGAATGAGGTTCATTGGCAGATCGCAAATTAACTTTGGTATTCGGCGAAAGGCGGGTTTCTAGTAATATATTGCTGTTGTCATCGGATATGGACCGTACTGAACGCACGTGGGGTATCTGCTCATCTAAATCATCATCATCGTCATCTTCATCTATTATTACAGAATAGAAAATTAATGCATTTTTTTTACAGAATCGAATACAAATTATCGACGATCCAGATTTTTGACTATCATCATTCTACTGTATAAATGGACGCCTTTCTGCAGAAAAAAATCAACCCACAAAATATGTTTGATTCTCTTCCCTTTATACTCAAGGTAAACACTTTAACTTAACGAAATAAAAAATATAAAATATAGCTGTAAGCTCTAGAAGTCCAAAATTAACCTGAAATGAATACATAATTTTCAATTTATATAAATCTTTGTATACATATTTATATAAATCAGTTTTCTCAACCTTAAAAATTAGTGGATTAGTTCTGCAGAAAAGCGTCCAATTAACCCTCTAATTGCAATACAATTATCACCGATTATATATGTATTGACTAGTGAGAAATTGTATAATTCACCTGCAAAGTTATAATTTGGTGCACTGCGCTCTTCAGCCCCCTCATATGGGTAGACATCGTTGATGGGTCGGTCGTAACGGTAACGGTAGCCATACCGCTCCCTCGGTTGTCCATCAGGGTAGGAATAAAAAGAGCGTTTAGATTTTGGAGAAAGACCTCGCAAGGGCAGCAAGTTGTCCTTGGCAGCTTTCTGTACAAAACCCTGAATCCACCGGAAATCGTCGTGGTGTTTTAAGACGCTGCGAAGGAATTCATGCACTTCGGGCTCGTTGTTTTGATTGCTCTCAATGCTCTCAACTCGCTAAACAAAGAATAATTTCTAAAGATATGTGTCAATAATAATTTTCAAATAATACGATTGAGTAAGAATTAATGCGAATGAACACTAATATAGTCTATTTCACGAGTATGAGACAATCTAAATTAGTACAATTTCTAGTAGTTGTGAAAGCTTTCCTGTTATGAAGAAATTGTGGTAAAACAATTATAGTATAGAAATAGTGGTATACTTGAAATCGTGATGAGAAAAGTTTGGACCTGTATGAACTTAAATTCAAACATTTTCAGATGTTCACACCTCTGTAGAACAAAAACGGTAAGAGCTACAGAAAAGTGCCTAAGCCTCAATATGTAGGGCTAGAAATACTCTATATTTTGACATATAAACCATCCCTCTAACATTTTAAATAAAGACGCTATCGAGTTTAAACCGGGGAAATGCATGAAATTTCAACATTTTCAGATGTTCACACCTCTGTAGCACGAAAACTCTAGGAGCTAGAGAAAAGTGCCTAAGCCTCAATTTGTAGGGCTAGAAATACTCTACATTTTGACATATAAACCATCCCTCTAGCATTTTAAATAAAGACGCTATCGAGTTTAAACCGGGGAAATGCATGAAATTTCAAGATTTTCAGATGTTCACACCTCTGTAGCACAAAAACTGTAGGAGCTACAGAAAAGTGCCTAAGCCTCAATATGTAGGTCTAGAAATACTCTACATTTTGACATATAAACCATCCCTATAACATTTTAAATAAAGACGCTATCGAGTTCAAACCGGGGAAATGCATGAAATTTCAAGATTTTCAGATGTTCACACCTCTGTAGCACGAAAACTGTAGGAGCTAGAGAAAAGCGCCTAAGCCTCAATATGTAGGGTTAGAAATACTCTACATTTTGACATATAAACCATCCCTCTAGCATTTTAAATGAAGACGCTATCGAGTTTAAACCGGGGAAATGCATGAAATATCAACATTTTCAGATGTTCACACCTCTGTAGCACGAAAACTGTAAGAGCTAGAGAAACGTGCCTAAGCCTCAATTTGTAAGGCTAGAAATACTCTACATTTTGACATACAAACCATCCCTCTAGCATTTTAAGTAAAGACGCTATCGAGTTTAAACCGGAGAAATGCATGAAATTTCAAGATTTTCAGATGTTCACACCTCTGTAGCACGAAAACTATAGGAGCTAGAGAAAAGTGCCTAAGCCTCAATTTGTAGGGCTAGAAATACTCTACATATTGACATATAAACCATCCCTCTACCATTTTAAATAAAGACGCTATCGAGTTTAAACCGGGGAAACGCATGAAATTTCAAGATTTTCAAATATTCACACCTCTGTAGCATGAAAACTGTAGGAGCTAGAGAAAAGTGCCTAAGCCTCAATTTGTAAGGCTAGAAATACTCTATATTTTGACATATAAACCATCCCTCTAGCATTTTAAATGAAGACGCTATCGAGTTTAAACCGGGGAAATGCATGAAATTTCAACATTTTCAGATGTTCACAACTCTGTAGCACGAAAACTGTAGGAGCTAGAGAAAAGGGCTAGAAATACTCTACATTTTGACATATAAACCATCCCTATAACATTTTAAATAAAGACGCTATCGAGTTCAAACCGGGGAAATGCATGAAATTTCAATATTTTCAGATGTTCACACCTCTGTAGCACGAAAACTGTAGGAGCTAGAGAAAAGCGCCTAAGCCTCAATATGTAGGGTTAGAAATACTCTACATTTTGACATATAAACCATCCCTCTAGCATTTTAAATGAAGACGCTATCGAGTTTAAACCGGGGAAATGCATGAAATATCAACATTTTCAGATGTTCACACCTCTGTAGCACGAAAACTGTAGGAGCTAGAGAAAAGTGCCTAAGCCTCAATTTGTAGGGCTAGAAATACTCTACATTTTGACATATAAACCATCCCTCTAGCATTTTAAATAAAGACGCTATCGAGTTTAAACCGGGGAAATGCATGAAATTTCAAGATTTTCAAATATTCACACCTCTGTAGCACGAAAACTGTAGGAGCTAGAGAAAAGTGCCTAAGCCTCAATTTGTAAGGCTAGAAATACTCTACATTTTGACATACAAACCATCCCTCTAGCATTTTAAGTAAAGACGCTATCGAGTTTAAACCGGAGAAATGCATGAAATTTCAAGATTTTCAGATGTTCACACCTCTGTAGCACGAAAACTATAGGAGCTAGAGAAAAGTGCCTAAGCCTCAATTTGTAGGGCTAGAAATACTCTACATATTGACATATAAACCATCCCTCTACCATTTTAAATAAAGACGCTATCGAGTTTAAACCGGGGAAACGCATGAAATTTCAAGATTTTCAAATATTCACACCTCTGTAGCATGAAAACTGTAGGAGCTAGAGAAAAGTGCCTAAGCCTCAATTTGTAAGGCTAGAAATACTCTATATTTTGACATATAAACCATCCCTCTAGCATTTTAAATGAAGACGCTATCGAGTTTAAACCGGGGAAATGCATGAAATTTCAACATTTTCAGATGTTCACACCTCTGTAGCACGAAAACTGTAGGAGCTAGAGAAAAGTGCCTAAGCCTCAATTTGTAGGGCTAGAAATACTCTACATTTTGACATATAAACCATCCCTCTAGCATTTTAAATAAAGACGCTATCGAGTTTAAACCGGGGAAATGCATGAAATTTCAAGATTTTCAGATGTTCACACCTCTGTAGCACAAAAACTGTAGGAGCTACAGAAAAGTGCCTAAGCCTCAATATGTAGGTCTAGAAATACTCTACATTTTGACATATAAACCATCCCTATAACATTTTAAATAAAGACGCTATCGAGTTCAAACCGGGGAAATGCATGAAATTTCAAGATTTTCAGATGTTCACACCTCTGTAGCACGAAAACTGTAGGAGCTAGAGAAAAGCGCCTAAGCCTCAATATGTAGGGTTAGAAATACTCTACATTTTGACATATAAACCATCCCTCTAGCATTTTAAATGAAGACGCTATCGAGTTTAAACCGGGGAAATGCATGAAATATCAACATTTTCAGATGTTCACACCTCTGTAGCACGAAAACTGTAGGAGCTAGAGAAAAGTGCCTAAGCCTCAATTTGTAGGGCTAGAAATACTCTACATTTTGACATATAAACCATCCCTCTAGCATTTTAAATAAAGACGCTATCGAGTTTAAACCGGGGAAATGCATGAAATTTCAAGATTTTCAAATATTCACACCTCTGTAGCACGAAAACTGTAGGAGCTAGAGAAAAGTGCCTAAGCCTCAATTTGTAAGGCTAGAAATACTCTACATTTTGACATACAAACCATCCCTCTAGCATTTTAAGTAAAGACGCTATCGAGTTTAAACCGGAGAAATGCATGAAATTTCAAGATTTTCAGATGTTCACACCTCTGTAGCACGAAAACTATAGGAGCTAGAGAAAAGTGCCTAAGCCTCAATTTGTAGGGCTAGAAATACTCTACATTTTGACATATAAACCATCCCTCTAGCATTTTAAATAAAGACGCTATCGAGTTTAAACCGGGGAAATGCATGAAATTTCAAGATTTTCAGATGTTCACACCTCTGTAGCACAAAAACTGTAGGAGCTACAGAAAAGTGCCTAAGCCTCAATATGTAGGTCTAGAAATACTCTACATTTTGACATATAAACCATCCCTATAACATTTTAAATAAAGACGCTATCGAGTTCAAACCGGGGAAATGCATGAAATTTCAATATTTTCAGATGTTCACACCTCTGTAGCACGAAAACTGTAGGAGCTAGAGAAAAGCGCCTAAGCCTCAATATGTAGGGTTAGAAATACTCTACATTTTGACATATAAACCATCCCTCTAGCATTTTAAATGAAGACGCTATCGAGTTTAAACCGGGGAAATGCATGAAATATCAACATTTTCAGATGTTCACACCTCTGTAGCACGAAAACTGTAGGAGCTAGAGAAAAGTGCCTAAGCCTCAATTTGTAGGGCTAGAAATACTCTACATTTTGACATATAAACCATCCCTCTAGCATTTTAAATAAAGACGCTATCGAGTTTAAACCGGGGAAATGCATGAAATTTCAAGATTTTCAAATATTCACACCTCTGTAGCACGAAAACTGTAGGAGCTAGAGAAAAGTGCCTAAGCCTCAATTTGTAAGGCTAGAAATACTCTACATTTTGACATACAAACCATCCCTCTAGCATTTTAAGTAAAGACGCTATCGAGTTTAAACCGGAGAAATGCATGAAATTTCAAGATTTTCAGATGTTCACACCTCTGTAGCACGAAAACTATAGGAGCTAGAGAAAAGTGCCTAAGCCTCAATTTGTAGGGCTAGAAATACTCTACATATTGACATATAAACCATCCCTCTACCATTTTAAATAAAGACGCTATCGAGTTTAAACCGGGGAAACGCATGAAATTTCAAGATTTTCAAATATTCACACCTCTGTAGCATGAAAACTGTAGGAGCTAGAGAAAAGTGCCTAAGCCTCAATTTGTAAGGCTAGAAATACTCTATATTTTGACATATAAACCATCCCTCTAGCATTTTAAATGAAGACGCTATCGAGTTTAAACCGGGGAAATGCATGAAATTTCAACATTTTCAGATGTTCACACCTCTGTAGCACGAAAACTGTAGGAGCTAGAGAAAAGTGCCTAAGCCTCAATTTGTAGGGCTAGAAATACTCTACATTTTGACATATAAACCATCCCTCTAGCATTTTAAATAAAGACGCTATCGAGTTTAAACCGGGGAAATGCATGAAATTTCAAGATTTTCAGATGTTCACACCTCTGTAGCACAAAAACTGTAGGAGCTACAGAAAAGTGCCTAAGCCTCAATATGTAGGTCTAGAAATACTCTACATTTTGACATATAAACCATCCCTATAACATTTTAAATAAAGACGCTATTGAGTTCAAACCGGGGAAATGCATGAAATTTCAAGATTTTCAGATGTTCACACCTCTGTAGCACGAAAACTGTAGGAGCTAGAGAAAAGCGCCTAAGCCTCAATATGTAGGGTTAGAAATACTCTACATTTTGACATATAAACCATCCCTCTAGCATTTTAAATGAAGACGCTATCGAGTTTAAACCGGGGAAATGCATGACATTTTCAGATGTTCACACCTCTGTAGCACGAAAACTGTAGGAGCTAGAGAAAAGTGCCTAAGCCTCAATTTGTAGGGCTAGAAATACTCTACATTTTGACATATAAACCATCCCTCTAGCATTTTAAATAAAGACGCTATCGAGTTTAAACCGGGGAAATGCATGAAATTTCAAGATTTTCAAATATTCACACCTCTGTAGCACGAAAACTGTAGGAGCTAGAGAAAAGTGCCTAAGCCTCAATTTGTAAGGCTAGAAATACTCTACATTTTGACATACAAACCATCCCTCTAGCATTTTAAGTAAAGACGCTATCGAGTTTAAACCGGAGAAATGCATGAAATTTCAAGATTTTCAGATGTTCACACCTCTGTAGCACGAAAACTATAGGAGCTAGAGAAAAGTGCCTAAGCCTCAATTTGTAGGGCTAGAAATACTCTACATTTTGACATATAAACCATTCCTCTAACATTTTAAATAAAGACGCTATCGAGTTTAAACCGGGGAAATGCATGAAATTTCAACATTTTCAGATGTTCACACCTCTGTAGCACGAAAACTGTAGGAGCTAGAGAAAAGTGCTTAAGCCTCAATTTGTAAGGCTAGAAATACTCTACATTTTGACATATAAACCATTCCTCTAACATTTTAAATAAAGACGCTATCGAGTTTAAACCGGGGAAATGCATGAAATTTCAACATTTTCAGATGTTCACACCTCTGTAGCACGAAAACTCTAGGAGCTAGAGAAAAGTGCCTAAGCCTCAATTTGTAGGGCTAGAAATACTCTACATTTTGACATATAAACCATCCCTCTAGCATTTTAAATAAAGACGCTATCGAGTTTAAACCGGGGAAATGCATGAAATTTCAAGATTTTCAGATGTTCACACCTCTGTAGCACAAAAACTGTAGGAGCTACAGAAAAGTGCCTAAGCCTCAATATGTAGGTCTAGAAATACTCTACATTTTGACATATAAACCATCCCTCCAGCGTTTTAAGTAAAGACGCTATCGAGTTTAAACCGGAGAAATGCATGAAATTTCAAGATTTTCAGATGTTCACACCTCTGTAACACGAAAACTGTAGGAGCTAGAGAAAAGCGCCTAAGCCTCAATTTGTAGGGCTAGAAATACTCTACATTTTGACATATAAACCATCCCTCTAGCATTTTAAATAAAGACGCTATCGAGTTTAAACCGGGGAAATGCTTGAAATTTCAAGATTTTCAGATGTTCACACCTCTGTAGCACAAAAACTGTAGGAGCTAGAGAAAAGTGCCTAAGCCTCAATTTGTAGGGCTAGAAATATTCTACATTTTGATATATAAACCATTCCTCTAACATTTTAAATAAAGACGCTATCGAGTTTAAACCGGGGAAATGCATGAAATTTCAACATTTTCAGATGTTCACACCTCTGTAGCACGAAAACTATAGGAGCTAGAGAAAAGTGCCTAAGCCTCAATTTGTAGGGCTAGAAATACTCTACATTTTGACATATAAACCATCCCTCTAGCATTTTATATAAAGACGCTATCGAGTTTAAACCGGGGAAATGCATGAAATTTCAAGATTTTCAGATGTTCACACCTCTGTAGCACAAAAACTGTAGGAGCTACAGAAAAGTGCCTAAGCCTCAATATGTAGGTCTAGAAATACTCTACATTTTGACATATAAACCATCCCTATAACATTTTAAATAAAGACGCTATCGAGTTCAAACCGGGGAAATGCATGAAATTTCAAGATTTTCAGATGTTCACACCTCTGTAGCACGAAAACTGTAGGAGCTAGAGAAAAGCGCCTAAGCCTCAATATGTAGGGTTAGAAATACTCTACATTTTGACATATAAACCATCCCTCTAGCATTTTAAATGAAGACGCTATCGAGTTTAAACCGGGGAAATGCATGAAATATCAACATTTTCAGATGTTCACACCTCTGTAGCACGAAAACTGTAGGAGCTAGAGAAAAGTGCCTAAGCCTCAATTTGTAAGGCTAGAAATACTCTACATTTTGACATATAAACCATCCCTCTAGCATTTTAAGTAAAGACGCTATCGAGTTTAAACCGGAGAAATGCATGAAATTTCAAGATTTTCAGATGTTCACACCTCTGTAGCACGAAAACTCTAGGAGCTAGAGAAACGTGCCTAAGCCTCAATTTGTAGGGCTAGAAATACTCTACATTTTGACATATAAACCATCCCTCTAGCATTTTAAATGAAGACGCTATCGAGTTTAAACCGGGGAAATGCATGAAATATCAACATTTTCAGATGTTCACACCTCTGTAGCACGAAAACTGTAGGAGCTAGAGAAAAGTGCCTAAGCCTCAATTTGTAAGGCTAGAAATACTCTACATTTTGACATATAAACCATCCCTCCAGCATTTTAAGTAAAGACGCTATCGAGTTTAAACCGGAGAAATGCATGAAATTTCAAGATTTTCAGATGTTCACACCTCTGTAACACGAAAACTGTAGGAGCTAGAGAAAAGCGCCTAAGCCTCAATTTGTAGGGCTAGAAATACTCTACATTTTGACATATAAACCATCCCTCTAGCATTTTAAATAAAGACGCTATCGAGTTTAAACCGGGGAAATGCTTGAAATTTCAAGATTTTCAGATGTTCACACCTCTGTAGCACAAAAACTGTAGGAGCTAGAGAAAAGTGCCTAAGCCTCAATTTGTAGGGCTAGAAATACTCTACATTTTGATATATAAACCATTCCTCTAAAATTTTAAATAAAGACGCTATCGAGTTTAAACCGGGGAAATGCATGAAATTTCAACATTTTCAGATGTTCACACCTCTGTAGCACGAAAACTATAGGAGCTAGAGAAAAGTGCCTAAGCCTCAATTTGTAGGGCTAGAAATACTCTACATTTTGACATATAAACCATCCCTCTAGCATTTTAAATAAAGACGCTATCGAGTTTAAACCGGGGAAATGCATGAAATTTCAAGATTTTCAAATATTCACACCTCTGTAGCACGAAAACTGTAGGAGCTAGAGAAAAGTGCTTAAGCCTCAATTTGTAGGGCTAGAAATACTCTACATTTTGATATATAAACCATTCCTCTAACATTTTAAATAAAGACGCTATCGAGTTTAAACCGGGGAAATGCATGAAATTTCAACATTTTCAGATGTTCACACCTCTGTAGCACGAAAACTATAGGAGCTAGAGAAAAGTGCCTAAGCCTCAATTTGTAGGGCTAGAAATACTCTACATTTTGACATATAAACCATCCCTCTAGCATTTTAAATGAAGACGCTATCGAGTTTAAACCGGGGAAATGGATGAAATATCAACATTTTCAGATGTTCACACCTCTGTAGCACGAAAACTGTAGGAGCTAGAGAAAAGCGCCTAAGCCTCAATTTGTAAGGCTAGAAATACTCTACATTTTGACATATAAACCATCCCTCTAGCATTTTAAATAAAGACGCTATCGAGTTTAAACCGGGGAAATGCATGAAATTTAAAGATTTTCAAATATTCACACCTCTGTAGCACGAAAACTGTAGGAGCTAGAGAAAAGTGCCTAAGCCTCAATTTGTAAGGCTAGAAATACTCTACATTTTGACATATAAACCATCCCTCTAGCATTTTAAATAAAGACGCTATAGAGTTTAAACCGGGGAAATGCATGAAATTTCAACATTTTCAGATGTTCACACCTCTGTAGCACGAAAACTGTAGGAGCTAGAGAAAAGTGCCTAAGCCTCAATTTGTAAGGCTAGAAATACTCTACATTTTGACATATAAACAACCATTCCTCTAACATTTTAAATAAAGACGCTATCGAGTTTAAACCGGGGAAATGCATGAAATTTCAACATTTTCAGATGTTCACACCTCTGTAGCACAAAAACTGTAGGAGCTAGAGAAAAGTGCCTAAGCCTCAATTTGTAGGGCTAGAAATACTCTACATTTTGACATATAAACCACCCCTCTAGCATTTTCAATGAAGACGCTATCGAGTTTAAACCGGGGAAATGCATGAAATTTCAACATTTTCAGATGTTCACACCTCTGTAGCACGAAAACTGTAAGAGCTAGAGAAAAGTGCCTAAGCCTCAATTTGTAGGGCTAGAAATACTCTACATTTTGACATATAAACAACTATTCCTCTAACATTTTAAATAAAGACGCTATCGAGTTTAAACCGGGGAAATGCATGAAATTTCAAGATTTTCAGATGTTCACACCTCTGTAGCACAAAAACTGTAGGAGATAGAGAAAAGTGCCTAAGCCTGAATTTGTAGGGCTAGAAATACTCTACATTTTGACATATAAACCACCCCTCTAGCATTTTCAATGAAGACGCTATCGAGTTTAAACCGGGGAAATGCATGAAATTTCAACATTTTCAGATGTTCACACCTCTGTAGCACGAAAACTGTAAGAGCTAGAGAAAAGTGCCTAAGCCTCAATTTGTAGGGCTAGAAATACTCTACATTTTGACATATAAACCACCCCTCTAGCATTTTCAATGAAGACGCTATCGAGTTTAAACCGGGGAAATGCATGAAATATCAACATTTTCAGATGTTCACACCTCTGTAGCACAAAAACTGTAGGAGCTAGAGAAAAGTGCCTAAGCCTCAATTTGTAGGGCTAGAAATACTCTACATTTTGACATATAAACCACCCCTCTAGCATTTTCAATGAAGACGCTATCGAGTTTAAACCGGGGAAATGCATGAAATATCAACATTTTCAGATGTTCACACCTCTGTAGCACGAAAACTGTAAGAGCTAGAGAAAAGTGCCTAGGCCTCAATTTGTAGGGCTAGAAATACTCTACATTTTGATATATAAACCATTCCTCTAACATTTTAAATAAAGACGCTATCGAGTTTAAACCGGGGAAATGCATGAAATTTCAACATTTTCAGATGTTCACACCTCTGTAGCACGAAAACTATAGGAGCTAGAGAAAAGTGCCTAAGCCTCAATTTGTAGGGCTAGAAATACTCTACATTTTGACATATAAACCATCCCTCTAGCATTTTAAATAAAGACGCTATCGAGTTTAAACCGGGGAAATGCATGAAATTTCAAGATTTTCAAATATTCACACCTCTGTAGCACGAAAACTGTAGGAGCTAGAGAAAAGTGCTTAAGCCTCAATTTGTAGGGCTAGAAATACTCTACATTTTGACATATAAACCATCCCTCTAGCATTTTAAATAAAGACGCTATCGAGTTTAAACCGGGGAAATGCATGAAATTTCAAGATTTTCAAATATTCACACCTCTGTAGCACGAAAACTGTAGGAGCTAGAGAAAAGTGCCTAAGCCTCAATTTGTAGGGCTAGAAATACTCTACATTTTGATATATAAACCATTCCTCTAACATTTTAAATAAAGACGCTATCGAGTTTAAACCGGGGAAATGCATGAAATTTCAACATTTTGAGATGTTCACACCTCTGTAGCACGAAAACTATAGGAGCTAGAGAAAAGTGCCTAAGCCTCAATTTGTAGGGCTAGAAATACTCTACATTTTGACATATAAACCACCCCTCTAGCATTTTCAATGAAGACGCTATCGAGTTTAAACCGGGGAAATGCATGAAATTTCAAGATTTTCAGATGTTCACACCTCTGTAGCACAAAAACTGTAGGAGCTAGAGAAAAGTGCCTAAGCCTCAATTTGTAGGGCTAGAAATACTCTACATTTTGACATATAAACCATCCCTCTAGCATTTTAAATAAAGACTATCGAGTTTAAACCGGGGAAATGCATGAAATTTCAAGATTTTCAGATGTTCACACCTCTGTAGCACAAAAACTGTAGGAGATAGAGAAAAGTGCCTAAGCCTGAATTTGTAGGGCTAGAAATACTCTACATTTTGACATATAAACCACCCCTCTAGAATTTTCAATGAAGACGCTATCGAGTTTAAACCGGGGAAATGCATGAAATTTCAACATTTTCAGATGTTCACACCTCTGTAGCACGAAAACTGTAGGAGCTAGAGAAACGTGCCTAAGCCTCAATTTGTAAGGCTAGAAATACTCTACATTTTGACATATAAACCATCCCTCTAGCATTTTAAATAAAGACGCTATCGAGTTTAAACCGGGGAAATGCATGAAATTTCAAGATTTTCAGATGTTCACACCTCTGTAGCACAAAAACTGTAGGAGCTAGAGAAAAGTGCCTAAGCCTCAATTTGTAGGGCTAGAAATACTCTACATTTTGACATATAAACCATCCCTCTAGCATTTTAAATAAAGACGCTATCGAGTTTAAACCGGGGAAATGCATGAAATTTCAAGATTTTCAAATATTCACACCTCTGTAGCACGAAAACTGTAGGAGCTAGAGAAAAGTGCTTAAGCCTCAATTTGTAGGGCTAGAAATACTCTACATTTTGACATATAAACCATCCCTCTAGCATTTTAAATAAAGACGCTATCGAGTTTAAACCGGGGAAATGCATGAAATTTCAAGATTTTCAAATATTCACACCTCTGTAGCACGAAAACTGTAGGAGCTAGAGAAAAGTGCCTAAGCCTCAATTTGTAGGGCTAGAAATACTCTACATTTTGATATATAAACCATTCCTCTAACATTTTAAATAAAGACGCTATCGAGTTTAAACCGGGGAAATGCATGAAATTTCAACATTTTCAGATGTTCACACCTCTGTAGCACGAAAACTATAGGAGCTAGAGAAAAGTGCCTAAGCCTCAATTTGTAGGGCTAGAAATACTCTACATTTTGACATATAAACCACCCCTCTAGCATTTTCAATGAAGACGCTATCGAGTTTAAACCGGGGAAATGCATGAAATTTCAAGATTTTCAGATGTTCACACCTCTGTAGCACAAAAACTGTAGGAGCTAGAGAAAAGTGCCTAAGCCTCAATTTGTAGGGCTAGAAATACTCTACATTTTGACATATAAACCATCCCTCTAGCATTTTAAATAAAGACTATCGAGTTTAAACCGGGGAAATGCATGAAATTTCAAGATTTTCAGATGTTCACACCTCTGTAGCACAAAAACTGTAGGAGATAGAGAAAAGTGCCTAAGCCTGAATTTGTAGGCCTAGAAATACTCTACATTTTGACATATAAACCACCCCTCTAGAATTTTCAATGAAGACGCTATCGAGTTTAAACCGGGGAAATGCATGAAATTTCAACATTTTCAGATGTTCACACCTCTGTAGCACGAAAACTGTAGGAGCTAGAGAAACGTGCCTAAGCCTCAATTTGTAAGGCTAGAAATACTCTACATTTTGACATATAAACCATCCCTCTAGCATTTTAAATAAAGACGCTATCGAGTTTAAACCGGGGAAATGCATGAAATTTCAAGATTTTCAGATGTTCACACCTCTGTAGCACAAAAACTGTAGGAGCTAGAGAAAAGTGCCTAAGCCTCAATTTGTAGGGCTAGAAATACTCTACATTTTGACATATAAACCATCCCTCTAGCATTTTAAATAAAGACGCTATCGAGTTTAAACCGGGGAAATGCATGAAATTTAAACATTTTCAAATATTCACACCTCTGTAGCACGAAAACTGTAGGAGCTAGAGAAAAGTGCCTAAGCCTCAATTTGTAAGGCTAGAAATACTCTACATTTTGACATTTAAACCATCCCTCTAGAATTTTCAATGAAGACGCTATCGAGTTTAAACCGGGGAAATGCATGAAATTTCAACATGTTCAGATGTTCACACCTCTGTAGCACGAAAACTATAGGAGCTAGAGAAAAGTGCCTAAGCCTCAATTTGTAGGGCTAGAAATACTCTACATTTTGACATATAAACCACCCCTCTAGCATTTTCAATGAAGACGCTATCGAGTTTAAACCGGGGAAATGCATGAAATTTCAAGATTTTCAGATGTTCACACCTCTGTAGCACAAAAACTGTAGGAGCTAGAGAAAAGTGCCTAAGCCTCAATTTGTAGGGCTAGAAATACTCTACATTTTGACATATAAACCATCCCTCTAGCATTTTAAATAAAGACTATCGAGTTTAAACCGGGGAAATGCATGAAATTTCAAGATTTTCAGATGTTCACACCTCTGTAGCACAAAAACTGTAGGAGATAGAGAAAAGTGCCTAAGCCTGAATTTGTAGGGCTAGAAATACTCTACATTTTGACATATAAACCACCCCTCTAGAATTTTCAATGAAGACGCTATCGAGTTTAAACCGGGGAAATGCATGAAATTTCAACATTTTCAGATGTTCACACCTCTGTAGCACGAAAACTGTAGGAGCTAGAGAAACGTGCCTAAGCCTCAATTTGTAAGACTAGAAATACTCTACATTTTGACATATAAACCATCCCTCTAGCATTTTAAATAAAGACGCTATCGAGTTTAAACCGGGGAAATGCATGAAATTTCAAGATTTTCAGATGTTCACACCTCTGTAGCACAAAAACTGTAGGAGCTAGAGAAAAGTGCCTAAGCCTCAATTTGTAGGGCTAGAAATACTCTACATTTTGACATATAAACCATCCCTCTAGCATTTTAAATAAAGACGCTATCGAGTTTAAACCGGGGAAATGCATGAAATTTCAACATTTTCACACCTCTGTAGCACGAAAACTGTAGGAGCTAGAGAAAAGTGCCTAAGCCTCAATTTGTAGGGCTAGAAATACTCTACATTTTGACATATAAACCATCCCTCTAGCATTTTAAATAAAGACGCTATCGAGTTTAAACCGGGGAAATGCTTGAAATTTCAAGATTTTCAGATGTTCACACCTCTGTAGCACAAAAACTGTAGGAGCTAGAGAAAAGTGCCTAAGCCTCAATTTGTAGGGCTAGAAATACTCTACATTTTGATATATAAACCATTCCTCTAACATTTTAAATAAAGACGCTATCGAGTTTAAACCGGGGAAATGCATGAAATTTCAACATTTTCAGATGTTCACACCTCTGTAGCACGAAAACTATAGGAGCTAGAGAAAAGTGCCTAAGCCTCAATTTGTAGGGCTAGAAATACTCTACATTTTGACATATAAACCACCCCTCTAGCATTTTCAATGAAGACGCTATCGAGTTTAAACCGGGGAAATGCATGAAATTTCAACATTTTCAGATGTTCACACCTCTGTAGCACGAAAACTATAGGAGCTAGAGAAAAGTGCCTAAGCCTCAATTTGTAGGGCTAGAAATACTCTACATTTTGACATATAAACCACCCCTCTAGCATTTTCAATGAAGACGCTATCGAGTTTAAACCGGGGAAATGCATGAAATATCAACATTTTCAGATGTTCACACCTCTGTAGCACAAAAACTGTAGGAGCTAGAGAAAAGTGCCTAAGCCTCAATTTGTAGGGCTAGAAATACTCTACATTTTGACATATAAACCACCCCTCTAGCATTTTCAATGAAGACGCTATCGAGTTTAAACCGGGGAAATGCATGAAATATCAACATTTTCAGATGTTCACACCTCTGTAGCACGAAAACTGTAAGAGCTAGAGAAAAGTGCCTAGGCCTCAATTTGTAGGGCTAGAAATACTCTACATTTTGATATATAAACCATTCCTCTAACATTTTAAATAAAGACGCTATCGAGTTTAAACCGGGGAAATGCATGAAATTTCAACATTTTCAGATGTTCACACCTCTGTAGCACGAAAACTATAGGAGCTAGAGAAAAGTGCCTAAGCCTCAATTTGTAGGGCTAGAAATACTCTACATTTTGACATATAAACCATCCCTCTAGCATTTTAAATAAAGACGCTATCGAGTTTAAACCGGGGAAATGCATGAAATTTCAAGATTTTCAAATATTCACACCTCTGTAGCACGAAAACTGTAGGAGCTAGAGAAAAGTGCTTAAGCCTCAATTTGTAGGGCTAGAAATACTCTACATTTTGACATATAAACCATCCCTCTAGCATTTTAAATAAAGACGCTATCGAGTTTAAACCGGGGAAATGCATGAAATTTCAAGATTTTCAAATATTCACACCTCTGTAGCACGAAAACTGTAGGAGCTAGAGAAAAGTGCCTAAGCCTCAATTTGTAGGGCTAGAAATACTCTACATTTTGATATATAAACCATTCCTCTAACATTTTAAATAAAGACGCTATCGAGTTTAAACCGGGGAAATGCATGAAATTTCAACATTTTCAGATGTTCACACCTCTGTAGCACGAAAACTATAGGAGCTAGAGAAAAGTGCCTAAGCCTCAATTTGTAGGGCTAGAAATACTCTACATTTTGACATATAAACCACCCCTCTAGCATTTTCAATGAAGACGCTATCGAGTTTAAACCGGGGAAATGCATGAAATTTCAAGATTTTCAAATATTCACACCTCTGTAGCACGAAAACTGTAGGAGCTAGAGAAAAGTGCCTAAGCCTCAATTTGTAGGGCTAGAAATACTCTACATTTTGATATATAAACCATTCCTCTAACATTTTAAATAAAGACGCTATCGAGTTTAAACCGGGGAAATGCATGAAATTTCAACATTTTCAGATGTTCACACCTCTGTAGCACGAAAACTATAGGAGCTAGAGAAAAGTGCCTAAGCCTCAATTTGTAGGGCTAGAAATACTCTACATTTTGACATATAAACCATCCCTCTAGCATTTTAAATAAAGACGCTATCGAGTTTAAACCGGGGAAATGCATGAAATTTCAAGATTTTCAAATATTCACACCTCTGTAGCACGAAAACTGTAGGAGCTAGAGAAAAGTGCCTAAGCCTCAATTTGTAGGGCTAGAAATACTCTACATTTTGACATATAAACCATCCCTCTAGCATTTTAAATAAAGACGCTATCGAGTTTAAACCGGGGAAATGCTTGAAATTTCAAGATTTTCAGATGTTCACACCTCTGTAGCACAAAAACTGTAGGAGCTAGAGAAAAGTGCCTAAGCCTCAATTTGTAGGGCTAGAAATACTCTACATTTTGATATATAAACCATTCCTCTAACATTTTAAATAAAGACGCTATCGAGTTTAAACCGGGGAAATGCATGAAATTTCAACATTTTCAGATGTTCACACCTCTGTAGCACGAAAACTATAGGAGCTAGAGAAAAGTGCCTAAGCCTCAATTTGTAGGGCTAGAAATACTCTACATTTTGACATATAAACCACCCCTCTAGCATTTTCAATGAAGACGCTATCGAGTTTAAACCGGGGAAATGCATGAAATTTCAACATTTTCAGATGTTCACACTTCTGTAGCACGAAAACTATAGGAGCTAGAGAAAAGTGCCTAAGCCTCAATTTGTAGGGCTAGAAATACTCTACATTTTGACATATAAACCACCCCTCTAGCATTTTCAATGAAGACGCTATCGAGTTTAAACCGGGGAAATGCATGAAATATCAACATTTTCAGATGTTCACACCTCTGTAGCACAAAAACTGTAGGAGCTAGAGAAAAGTGCCTAAGCCTCAATTTGTAGGGCTAGAAATACTCTACATTTTGACATATAAACCACCCCTCTAGCATTTTCAATGAAGACGCTATCGAGTTTAAACCGGGGAAATGCATGAAATATCAACATTTTCAGATGTTCACACCTCTGTAGCACGAAAACTGTAAGAGCTAGAGAAAAGTGCCTAGGCCTCAATTTGTAGGGCTAGAAATACTCTACATTTTGATATATAAACCATTCCTCTAACATTTTAAATAAAGACGCTATCGAGTTTAAACCGGGGAAATGCATGAAATTTCAACATTTTCAGATGTTCACACCTCTGTAGCACGAAAACTATAGGAGCTAGAGAAAAGTGCCTAAGCCTCAATTTGTAGGGCTAGAAATACTCTACATTTTGACATATAAACCATCCCTCTAGCATTTTAAATAAAGACGCTATCGAGTTTAAACCGGGGAAATGCATGAAATTTCAAGATTTTCAAATATTCACACCTCTGTAGCACGAAAACTGTAGGAGCTAGAGAAAAGTGCTTAAGCCTCAATTTGTAGGGCTAGAAATACTCTACATTTTGACATATAAACCATCCCTCTAGCATTTTAAATAAAGACGCTATCGAGTTTAAACCGGGGAAATGCATGAAATTTCAAGATTTTCAAATATTCACACCTCTGTAGCACGAAAACTGTAGGAGCTAGAGAAAAGTGCCTAAGCCTCAATTTGTAGGGCTAGAAATACTCTACATTTTGATATATAAACCATTCCTCTAACATTTTAAATAAAGACGCTATCGAGTTTAAACCGGGGAAATGCATGAAATTTCAACATTTTCAGATGTTCACACCTCTGTAGCACGAAAACTATAGGAGCTAGAGAAAAGTGCCTAAGCCTCAATTTGTAGGGCTAGAAATACTCTACATTTTGACATATAAACCACCCCTCTAGCATTTTCAATGAAGACGCTATCGAGTTTAAACCGGGGAAATGCATGAAATTTCAAGATTTTCAGATGTTCACACCTCTGTAGCACAAAAACTGTAGGAGCTAGAGAAAAGTGCCTAAGCCTCAATTTGTAGGGCTAGAAATACTCTACATTTTGACATATAAACCATCCCTCTAGCATGTTAAATAAAGACTATCGAGTTTAAACCGGGGAAATGCATGAAATTTCAAGATTTTCAGATGTTCACACCTCTGTAGCACAAAAACTGTAGGAGCTAGAGAAAAGTGCCTAAGCCTCAATTTGTAGGGCTAGAAATACTCTACATTTTGACATATAAACCATCCCTCTAGCATTTTAAATAAAGACTATCGAGTTTAAACCGGGGAAATGCATGAAATTTCAAGATTTTCAGATGTTCACACCTCTGTAGCACAAAAACTGTAGGAGATAGAGAAAAGTGCCTAAGCCTGAATTTGTAGGGCTAGAAATACTCTACATTTTGACATATAAACCACCCCTCTAGAATTTTCAATGAAGACGCTATCGAGTTTAAACCGGGGAAATGCATGAAATTTCAACATTTTCAGATGTTCACACCTCTGTAGCACGAAAACTGTAGGAGCTAGAGAAACGTGCCTAAGCCTCAATTTGTAAGGCTAGAAATACTCTACATTTTGACATATAAACCATCCCTCTAGCATTTTAAATAAAGACGCTATCGAGTTTAAACCGGGGAAATGCATGAAATTTCAAGATTTTCAGATGTTCACACCTCTGTAGCACAAAAACTGTAGGAGCTAGAGAAAAGTGCCTAAGCCTCAATTTGTAGGGCTAGAAATACTCTACATTTTGACATATAAACCATCCCTCTAGCATTTTAAATAAAGACGCTATCGAGTTTAAACCGGGGAAATGCATGAAATTTAAACATTTTCAAATATTCACACCTCTGTAGCACGAAAACTGTAGGAGCTAGAGAAAAGTGCCTAAGCCTCAATTTGTAAGGCTAGAAATACTCTACATTTTGACATTTAAACCATCCCTCTAGCATTTTAAATAAAGACGCTATCGAGTTTAAACCGGGGAAATGCATGAAATTTCAACATTTTCACACCTCTGTAGCACGAAAACTGTAGGAGCTAGAGAAAAGTGCCTAAGCCTCAATTTGTAGGGCTAGAAATACTCTACATTTTGACATATAAACCATCCCTCTAGCATTTTAAATAAAAACGCTATCGAGTTTAAACCGGGGAAATGCATGAAATTTCAACATTTTCAAATGTTCACACCTCTGTAGCACAAAAACTGTAGGAGCTAGAGAAAAGTGCCTAAGCCTCAATTTGTAGGGCTAGAAATACTCTACATTCTGACATATAAACCATCCCTCTAGCATTATAAATAAAGACGCTATCGAGTTTAAACCGGGGAAATGCATGAAATTTCAAGATTTTCAGATGTTCACACCTCTGTAGCACAAAAACTGTAGGAGCTAGAGAAAAGTGCCTAAGCCTCAATTTGTAGGGCTAGAAATACTCTACATTTTGACATATAAACCATCCCTCTAGCATTTTAAATAAAGACGCTATCGAGTTTAAACCGGGGAAATGCATGAAATTTCAAGATTTTCAGATGTTCACACCTCTGTAGCACAAAAACTGTAGGAGCTAGAGAAAAGTGCCTAAGCCTCAATTTGTAGGGCTAGAAATACTCTACATTTTGACATATAAACCATCCCTCTAGCATTTTAAATAAAGACGCTATCGAGTTTAAACCGGGGAAATGCATGAAATTTAAACATTTTCAAATATTCACACCTCTGTAGCACGAAAACTGTAGGAGCTAGAGAAAAGTGCCTAAGCCTCAATTTGTAAGGCTAGAAATACTCTACATTTTGACATTTAAACCATCCCTCTAGCATTTTAAATAAAGACGCTATCGAGTTTAAACCGGGGAAATGCATGAAATTTCAACATTTTCACACCTCTGTAGCACGAAAACTGTAGGAGCTAGAGAAAAGTGCCTAAGCCTCAATTTGTAGGGCTAGAAATACTCTACATTTTGACATATAAACCATCCCTCTAGCATTTTAAATAAAGACGCTATCGAGTTTAAACCGGGGAAATGCATGAAATTTCAACATTTTCACACCTCTGTAGCACGAAAACTGTAGGAGCTAGAGAAAAGTGTCTAAGCCTCAATTTGTAGGGCTAGAAATACTCTACATTTTGACATATAAACCATCCCTCTAGCATTTTAAATAAAGACGCTATATATACTGTAGGAGCTAGAGAAAAGTGCCTAAGTCTCAATTTGTAGGGCTAGAAATACTCTACATTTTGACATTTAAACCACCCCTCTAGAATTTTCAATGAAGACGCTATCGAGTTTAAACCGGGGAAATGCATGAAATTTCAACATTTTCAAATGTTCACACCTCTGTAGCACAAAAACTGTAGGAGCTAGAGAAAAGTGCCTAAGCCTCAATTTGTAGGGCTAGAAATACTCTACATTCTGACATATAAACCATCCCTCTAGCATTTTAAATAAAGACGCTATCGAGTTTAAACCGGGGAAATGCATGAAATTTCAAGATTTTCAGATGTTCACACCTCTGTAGCACAAAAACTGTAGGAGCTAGAGAAAAGTGCCTAAGCCTCAATTTGTAGGGCTAGAAATACTCTACATTTTGACATATAAACCACCCCTCTAGAATTTTCAATGAAGACGCTATCGAGTTTAAACCGGGGAAATGCATGAAATTTCAACATTTTCAGATGTTCACACCTCTGTAGCACAAAAACTGTAGGAGCTAGAGAAAAGTGCTTAAGCCTCAATTTGTAGGGCTAGAAATACTCAACATTTTGACATATAAACCATCCCTCTAGCATTTTAAATAAAGACGCTATCGAGTTTAAACAGGGGAAATGCATGAAATATCAACATTTTCAGATGTTCACACCTCTGTAGCACAAAAACTGTAGGAGCTAGAGAAAAGTGCCTAAGCCTCAATTTGTAGGGCTAGAAATACTCTACATTCTGACATATAAACCATCCCTCTAGCATTTTAAATGAAGACGCTATCGAGTTTAAACAGGGGAAATGCATGAAATATCAACATTTTCAGATGTTCACACCTCTGTAGCACAAAAACTGTAGGAGCTAGAGAAAAGTGCCTAAGCCTCAATTTGTAGGGCTAGAAATACTCTACATTCTGACATATAAACCATCCCTCTAGCATTTTAAATGAAGACGCTATCGAGTTTAAACAGGGGAAATGCATGAAATATCAACATTTTCAGATGTTCACACCTCTGTAGCACAAAAACTGTAGGAGCTAGAGAAAAGTGCCTAAGCCTCAATTTGTAGGGCTAGAAATACTCTACATTTTGACATATAAACCATCCCTCTAGCATTTTAAATAAAGACGCTATCGAGTTTAAACCGGGGAAATGCATGAAATTTCAACATTTTCAAATGTTCACACCTCTGTAGCACAAAAACTGTAGGAGCTAGAGAAAAGTGCCTAAGCCTCAATTTGTAGGGCTAGAAATACTCTACATTCTGACATATAAACCATCCCTCTAGCATTATAAATAAAGACGCTATCGAGTTTAAACCGGGGAAATGCATGAAATTTCAAGATTTTCAGATGTTCACACCTCTGTAGCACAAAAACTGTAGGAGCTAGAGAAAAGTGCCTAAGCCTCAATTTGTAGGGCTAGAAATACTCTACATTTTGACATATAAACCATCCCTCTAGCATTTTAAATAAAGACGCTATCGAGTTTAAACCGGGGAAATGCATGAAATTTCAAGATTTTCAGATGTTCACACCTCTGTAGCACAAAAACTGTAGGAGCTAGAGAAAAGTGCCTAAGCCTCAATTTGTAGGGCTAGAAATACTCTACATTTTGACATATAAACCATCCCTCTAGCATTTTAAATAAAGACGCTATCGAGTTTAAACCGGGGAAATGCATGAAATTTAAACATTTTCAAATATTCACACCTCTGTAGCACGAAAACTGTAGGAGCTAGAGAAAAGTGCCTAAGCCTCAATTTGTAAGGCTAGAAATACTCTACATTTTGACATTTAAACCATCCCTCTAGCATTTTAAATAAAGACGCTATCGAGTTTAAACCGGGGAAATGCATGAAATTTCAACATTTTCACACCTCTGTAGCACGAAAACTGTAGGAGCTAGAGAAAAGTGCCTAAGCCTCAATTTGTAGGGCTAGAAATACTCTACATTTTGACATATAAACCATCCCTCTAGCATTTTAAATAAAGACGCTATCGAGTTTAAACCGGGGAAATGCATGAAATTTCAACATTTTCACACCTCTGTAGCACGAAAACTGTAGGAGCTAGAGAAAAGTGTCTAAGCCTCAATTTGTAGGGCTAGAAATACTCTACATTTTGACATATAAACCATCCCTCTAGCATTTTAAATAAAGACGCTATCGAGTTTAAACCGGGGAAATGCATGAAATTTCAACATTTTCAAATGTTCACACCTCTGTAGCACGAAAACTGTAGGAGCTAGAGAAAAGTGCCTAAGTCTCAATTTGTAGGGCTAGAAATACTCTACATTTTGACATTTAAACCACCCCTCTAGAATTTTCAATGAAGACGCTATCGAGTTTAAACCGGGGAAATGCATGAAATTTCAACATTTTCAAATGTTCACACCTCTGTAGCACAAAAACTGTAGGAGCTAGAGAAAAGTGCCTAAGCCTCAATTTGTAGGGCTAGAAATACTCTACATTCTGACATATAAACCATCCCTCTAGCATTTTAAATAAAGACGCTATCGAGTTTAAACCGGGGAAATGCATGAAATTTCAAGATTTTCAGATGTTCACACCTCTGTAGCACAAAAACTGGAGGAGCTAGAGAAAAGTGCCTAAGCCTCAATTTGTAGGGCTAGAAATACTCTACATTTTGACATATAAACCACCCCTCTAGAATTTTCAATGAAGACGCTATCGAGTTTAAACCGGGGAAATGCATGAAATTTCAACATTTTCAGATGTTCACACCTCTGTAGCACAAAAACTGTAGGAGCTAGAGAAAAGTGCTTAAGCCTCAATTTGTAGGGCTAGAAATACTCTACATTTTGACATATAAACCATCCCTCTAGCATTTTAAATAAAGACGCTATCGAGTTTAAACAGGGGAAATGCATGAAATATCAACATTTTCAGATGTTCACACCTCTGTAGCACAAAAACTGTAGGAGCTAGAGAAAAGTGCCTAAGCCTCAATTTGTAGGGCTAGAAATACTCTACATTCTGACATATAAACCATCCCTCTAGCATTTTAAATGAAGACGCTATCGAGTTTAAACAGGGGAAATGCATGAAATATCAACATTTTCAGATGTTCACACCTCTGTAGCACAAAAACTGTAGGAGCTAGAGAAAAGTGCCTAAGCCTCAATTTGTAGGGCTAGAAATACTCTACATTTTGACATATAAACCATCCCTCTAGCATTTTAAATAAAGACGCTATCGAGTTTAAACCGGGGAAATGCATGAAATTTAAACATTTTCAAATATTCACACCTCTGTAGCACGAAAACTGTAGGAGCTAGAGAAAAGTGCCTAAGCCTCAATTTG
Organism: Lordithon lunulatus; assembly: GCA_963942505.1. NCBI lineage: Eukaryota > Metazoa > Arthropoda > Insecta > Coleoptera > Staphylinidae > Lordithon > Lordithon lunulatus. Next base: position 1,398,993 of record OZ012668.1, read on the forward strand.
TAAGGCTAGAAATACTCTACATTTTGACATTTAAACCATCCCTCTAGCATTTTAAATAAAGACGCTATCGAGTTTAAACCGGGGAAATGCATGAAATTTCAACATTTTCACACCTCTGTAGCACGAAAACTGTAGGAGCTAGAGAAAAGTGCCTAAGCCTCAATTTGTAGGGCTAGAAATACTCTACATTTTGACATATAAACCATCCCTCTAGCATTTTAAATAAAGACGCTATCGAGTTTAAACCGGGGAAATGCATGAAATTTCAACATTTTCAAATGTTCACACCTCTGTAGCACAAAAACTGTAGGAGCTAGAGAAAAGTGCCTAAGCCTCAATTTGTAGGGCTAGAAATACTCTACATTCTGACATATAAACCATCCCTCTAGCATTATAAATAAAGACGCTATCGAGTTTAAACCGGGGAAATGCATGAAATTTCAAGATTTTCAGATGTTCACACCTCTGTAGCACAAAAACTGTAGGAGCTAGAGAAAAGTGCCTAAGCCTCAATTTGTAGGGCTAGAAATACTCTACATTTTGACATATAAACCATCCCTCTAGCATTTTAAATAAAGACGCTATCGAGTTTAAACCGGGGAAATGCATGAAATTTCAAGATTTTCAGATGTTCACACCTCTGTAGCACAAAAACTGTAGGAGCTAGAGAAAAGTGCCTAAGCCTCAATTTGTAGGGCTAGAAATACTCTACATTTTGACATATAAACCATCCCTCTAGCATTTTAAATAAAGACGCTATCGAGTTTAAACCGGGGAAATGCATGAAATTTAAACATTTTCAAATATTCACACCTCTGTAGCACGAAAACTGTAGGAGCTAGAGAAAAGTGCCTAAGCCTCAATTTGTAAGGCTAGAAATACTCTACATTTTGACATTTAAACCATCCCTCTAGCATTTTAAATAAAGACGCTATCGAGTTTAAACCGGGGAAATGCATGAAATTTCAACATTTTCACACCTCTGTAGCACGAAAACTGTAGGAGCTAGAGAAAAGTGCCTAAGCCTCAATTTGTAGGGCTAGAAATACTCTACATTTTGACATATAAACCATCCCTCTAGCATTTTAAATAAAGACGCTATCGAGTTTAAACCGGGGAAATGCATGAAATTTCAACATTTTCACACCTCTGTAGCACGAAAACTGTAGGAGCTAGAGAAAAGTGTCTAAGCCTCAATTTGTAGGGCTAGAAATACTCTACATTTTGACATATAAACCATCCCTCTAGCATTTTAAATAAAGACGCTATCGAGTTTAAACCGGGGAAATGCATGAAATTTCAACATTTTCAAATGTTCACACCTCTGTAGCACGAAAACTGTAGGAGCTAGAGAAAAGTGCCTAAGTCTCAATTTGTAGGGCTAGAAATACTCTACATTTTGACATTTAAACCACCCCTCTAGAATTTTCAATGAAGACGCTATCGAGTTTAAACCGGGGAAATGCATGAAATTTCAACATTTTCAAATGTTCACACCTCTGTAGCACAAAAACTGTAGGAGCTAGAGAAAAGTGCCTAAGCCTCAATTTGTAGGGCTAGAAATACTCTACATTTTGACATATAAACCACCCCTCTAGAATTTTCAATGAAGACGCTATCGAGTTTAAACCGGGGAAATGCATGAAATTTCAAGATTTTCAGATGTTCACACCTCTGTAGCACAAAAACTGTAGGAGCTAGAGAAAAGTGCCTAAGCCTCAATTTGTAGGGCTAGAAATACTCTACATTTTGACATATAAACCACCCCTCTAGAATTTTCAATGAAGACGCTATCGAGTTTAAACCGGGGAAATGCATGAAATTTCAACATTTTCAGATGTTCACACCTCTGTAGCACAAAAACTGTAGGAGCTAGAGAAAAGTGCTTAAGCCTCAATTTGTAGGGCTAGAAATACTCTACATTTTGACATATAAACCATCCCTCTAGCATTTTAAATAAAGACGCTATCGAGTTTAAACAGGGGAAATGCATGAAATATCAACATTTTCAGATGTTCACACCTCTGTAGCACAAAAACTGTAGGAGCTAGAGAAAAGTGCCTAAGCCTCAATTTGTAGGGCTAGAAATACTCTACATTCTGACATATAAACCATCCCTCTAGCATTTTAAATGAAGACGCTATCGAGTTTAAACAGGGGAAATGCATGAAATATCAACATTTTCAGATGTTCACACCTCTGTAGCACAAAAACTGTAGGAGCTAGAGAAAAGTGCCTAAGCCTCAATTTGTAGGGCTAGAAATACTCTACATTTTGACATATAAACCATCCCTCTAGCATTTTAAATAAAGACGCTATCGAGTTTAAACCGGGGAAATGCATGAAATTTAAACATTTTCAAATATTCACACCTCTGTAGCACGAAAACTGTAGGAGCTAGAGAAAAGTGCCTAAGCCTCAATTTGTAAGGCTAGAAATACTCTACATTTTGACATATAAACCATCCCTCTAGCATTTTAAATAAAGACGCTATCGAGTTTAAACCGGGGAAATGCATGAAATTTCAACATTTTCAGATGTTCACACCTCTGTAGCACGAAAACTGTAGGAGCTAGAGAAAAGTGCCTAAGCCTCAATTTGTAGGGCTAGAAATACTCTACATTTTGACATATAAACCACCCCTCTAGAATTTTCAATGAAGACGCTATCGAGTTTAAACCGGGGAAATGCATGAAATTTCAACATTTTCAGATGTTCACACCTCTGTAGCACAAAAACTGTAGGAGCTAGAGAAAAGTGTCTAAGCCTCAATTTGTAGGGCTAGAAATACTCTACATTTTGACATATAAACCATCCCTCTAGCATTTTAAATAAAGACGCTATCGAGTTTAAACCGGGGAAATGCATGAAATTTCAAGATTTTCAGATGTTCACACCTCTGTAGCACAAAAACTGTAGGAGCTAGAGAAAAGTGCCTAAGCCTCAATTTGTAGGGCTAGAAATACTCTACATTTTGACATATAAACCATCCCTCTAGCATTTTAAATAAAGACGCTATCGAGTTTAAACCGGGGAAATGCATGAAATTTCAAGATTTTCAGATGTTCACACCTCTGTAGCACAAAAACTGTAGGAGCTAGAGAAAAGTGCCTAAGCCTCAATTTGTAGGGCTAGAAATACTCTACATTTTGACATATAAACCATCCCTCTAGCATTTTAAATAAAGACGCTATCGAGTTTAAACCGGGGAAATGCATGAAATTTAAACATTTTCAAATATTCACACCTCTGTAGCACGAAAACTGTAGGAGCTAGAGAAAAGTGCCTAAGCCTCAATTTGTAAGGCTAGAAATCCTCTACATTTTGACATATAAACCATCCCTCTAGCATTTTAAATAAAGACGCTATCGAGTTTAAACCGGGGAAATGCATGAAATTTCAACATTTTCAGATGTTCACACCTCTGTAGCACGAAAACTGTAGGAGCTAGAGAAAAGTGCCTAAGCCTCAATTTGTAGGGCTAGAAATACTCTACATTTTGACATATAAACCATCCCTCTAGCATTTTAAATAAAGACGCTATCGAGTTTAAACCGGGGAAATGCATGAAATTTCAACATTTTCAGATGTTCACACCTCTGTAGCACGAAAACTGTAGGAGCTAGAGAAAAGTGCTTAAGCCTCAATTTGTAGGGCTAGAAATACTCTACATTTTGACATATAAACCATCCCTGTAGCATTTTAAATAAAGACGCTATCGAGTTTAAACCGGGGAAATGCATGAAATTTCAACATTTTCAGATGTTCACACCTCTGTAGCACAAAAACTGTAGGAGCTAGAGAAAAGTGCCTAAGCCTCAATTTGTAGGGCTAGAAATACTCTACATTCTGAGATATAAACCATCCCTCTAGCATTTTAAATAAAGACGCTATCGAGTTTAAACCGGGGAAATGCATGAAATTTCAAGATTTTCAGATGTTCACACCTCTGTAGCACAAAAACTGTACGAGCTAGAGAAAAGTGCCTAAGCCTCAATTTGTAGGGCTAGAAATACTCTACATTTTGACATATAAACCATCCCTCTAGCATTTTAAATAAAGACGCTATCGAGTTTAAACCGGGGAAATGCATGAAATTTAAACATTTTCAAATATTCACACCTCTGTAGCCCGAAAACTGTAGGAGCTAGAGAAAAGTGCCTAAGCCTCAATTTGTAAGGCTAGAAATACTCTACATTTTGACATATAAACCATCCCTCTAGCATTTTAAATAAAGACGCTATCGAGTTTAAACCGGGGAAATGCATGAAATTTCAACATTTTCAGATGTTCACACCTCTGTAGCACGAAAACTGTAGGAGCTAGAGAAAAGTGCCTAAGCCTCAATTTGTAGGGCTAGAAATACTCTACATTTTGACATATAAACCATCCCTCTAGCATTTTAAATAAAGACGCTATCGAGTTTCAACCGGGGAAATGCATGAAATTTCAACATTTTCAGATGTTCACACCTCTGTAGCACGAAAACTGTAGGAGCTAGAGAAAAGTGCTTAAGCCTCAATTTGTAGGGCTAGAAACCGGGGAAATGCATGAAATTTCAACATTTTCAGATGTTCACACCTCTGTAGCACAAAAACTGTAGGAGCTAGAGAAAAGTGCCTAAGCCTCAATTTGTAGGGCTAGAAATACTCTACATTCTGACATATAAACCATCCCTCTAGCATTTTAAATAAAGACGCTATCGAGTTTAAACCGGGGAAATGCATGAAATTTCAAGATTTTCAGATGTTCACACCTCTGTAGCACAAAAACTGTAGGAGCTAGAGAAAAGTGCCTAAGCCTCAATTTGTAGGGCTAGAAATACTCTACATTTTGACATATAAACCATCCCTCTAGCATTTTAAATAAAGACGCTATCGAGTTTAAACCGGGGAAATGCATGAAATTTCAAGATTTTCAGATGTTCACACCTCTGTAGCACAAAAACTGTAGGAGCTAGAGAAAAGTGCCTAAGCCTAAATTTGTAGGGCTAGAAATACTCTACATTTTGACATATAAACCATCCCTGTAGCATTTTAAATAAAGACGCTATCGAGTTTAAACCGGGGAAATGCATGAAATTTCAACATTTTCAGATGTTCACACCTCTGTAGCACGAAAACTGTAGGAGCTAGAGAAAAGTGCTTAAGCCTCAATTTGTAGGGCTAGCAATACTCTACATTTTGACATATAAACCATTCCTCTAACATTTTAAATAAAGACGCTATCGAGTTTAAACCGGGGAAATGCATGAAATTTAAACATTTTCAAATATTCACACCTCTGTAGCACGAAAACTGTAGGAGCTAGAGAAAAGTGCCTAAGCCTCAATTTGTAAGGCTAGAAATACTCTACATTTTGACATATAAACCATCCCTCTAGCATTTTAAATAAAGACGCTATCGAGTTTAAACCGGGGAAATGCATGAAATTTCAACATTTTCAGCTGTTCACACCTCTGTAGCACGAAAACTGTAGGAGCTAGAGAAAAGTGCTTAAGCCTCAATTTGTAGGGCCAGAAATACTCTACATTTTGACATATAAACCATCCCTCTAGCATTTTAAATAAAGACGCTATCGAGTTTAAACCGGGGAAATGCATGAAATTTCAACATTTTCAGATGTTCACACCTCTGTAGCACGAAAACTGTAGGAGCTAGAGAAAAGTGCCTAAGCCTCAATTTGTAGGGCTAGAAATACTCTACATTTTGACATATAAACCATCCCTCTAGCATTTTAAATAAAGACGCTATCGAGTTTAAACCGGGGAAATGCATGAAATTTCAACATTTTCAGCTGTTCACACCTCTGTAGCACGAAAACTGTAGGAGCTAGAGAAAAGTGCTTAAGCCTCAATTTGTAGGGCCAGAAATACTCTACATTTTGACATATAAACCATCCCTCTAGCATTTTAAATAAAGACGCTATCGAGTTTAAACCGGGGAAATGCATGAAATTTAAACATTTTCAAATATTCACACCTCTGTAGCACGAAAACTGTAGGAGCTAGAGAAAAGTGCCTAAGCCTCAATTTGTAAGGCTAGAAATACTCTACATTTTGACATATAAACCATCCCTCTAGCATTTTAAATAAAGACGCTATCGAGTTTAAACCGGGGAAATGCATGAAATTTCAAGATTTTCAGATGTTCACACCTCTGTAGCACAAAAACTGTAGGAGCTAGAGAAAAGTGCCTAAGCCTCAATTTGTAGGGCTAGAAATACTCTACATTTTGACATATAAACCATCCCTCTAGCATTTTAAATAAAGACGCTATCGAGTTTAAACCGGGGAAATGCATGAAATTTAAACATTTTCAAATATTCACACCTCTGTAGCACGAAAACTGTAGGAGCTAGAGAAAAGTGCCTAAGCCTCAATTTGTAAGGCTAGAAATACTCTACATTTTGACATATAAACCATCCCTCTAGCATTTTAAATAAAGACGCTATCGAGTTTAAACCGGGGAAATGCATGAAATTTCAACATTTTCAGATGTTCACACCTCTGTAGCACGAAAACTGTAGGAGCTAGAGAAAAGTGCCTAAGCCTCAATTTGTAGGGCTAGAAATACTCTACATTTTGACATATAAACCATCCCTCTAGCATTTTAAATAAAGACGCTATCGAGTTTAAACCGGGGAAATGCATGAAATTTCAACATTTTCAGATGTTCACACCTCTGTAGCACGAAAACTGTAGGAGCTAGAGAAAAGTGCTTAAGCCTCAATTTGTAGGGCTAGAAATACTCTACATTTTGACATATAAACCATCCCTGTAGCATTTTAAATAAAGACGCTATCGAGTTTAAACCGGGGAAATGCATGAAATTTCAACATTTTCAGATGTTCACACCTCTGTAGCACAAAAACTGTAGGAGCTAGAGAAAAGTGCCTAAGCCTCAATTTGTAGGGCTAGAAATACTCTACATTCTGAGATATAAACCATCCCTCTAGCATTTTAAATAAAGACGCTATCGAGTTTAAACCGGGAAAATGCATGAAATTTCAAGATTTTCAGATGTTCACACCTCTGTAGCACAAAAACTGTACGAGCTAGAGAAAAGTGCCTAAGCCTCAATTTGTAGGGCTAGAAATACTCTACATTTTGACATATAAACCATCCCTCTAGCATTTTAAATAAAGACGCTATCGAGTTTAAACCGGGGAAATGCATGAAATTTAAACATTTTCAAATATTCACACCTCTGTAGCATGAAAACTGTAGGAGCTAGAGAAAAGTGCCTAAGCCTCAATTTGTAAGGCTAGAAATACTCTACATTTTGACATATAAACCATCCCTCTAGCATTTTAAATAAAGACGCTATCGAGTTTAAACCGGGGAAATGCATGAAATTTCAACATTTTCAGATGTTCACACCTCTGTAGCACGAAAACTGTAGGAGCTAGAGAAAAGTGCCTAAGCCTCAATTTGTAGGGCTAGAAATACTCTACATTTTGACATATAAACCATCCCTCTAGCATTTTAAATAAAGACGCTATCGAGTTTAAACCGGGGAAATGCATGAAATTTCAACATTTTCAGATGTTCACACCTCTGTAGCACGAAAACTGTAGGAGCTAGAGAAAAGTGCTTAAGCCTCAATTTGTAGGGCTAGAAACCGGGGAAATGCATGAAATTTCAACATTTTCAGATGTTCACACCTCTGTAGCACAAAAACTGTAGGAGCTAGAGAAAAGTGCCTAAGCCTCAATTTGTAGGGCTAGAAATACTCTACATTCTGACATATAAACCATCCCTCTAGCATTTTAAATAAAGACGCTATCGAGTTTAAACCGGGGAAATGCATGAAATTTCAAGATTTTCAGATGTTCACACCTCTGTAGCACAAAAACTGTAGGAGCTAGAGAAAAGTGCCTAAGCCTCAATTTGTAGGGCTAGAAATACTCTACATTTTGACATATAAACCATCCCTCTAGCATTTTAAATAAAGACGCTATCGAGTTTAAACCGGGGAAATGCATGAAATTTCAAGATTTTCAGATGTTCACACCTCTGTAGCACAAAAACTGTAGGAGCTAGAGAAAAGTGCCTAAGCCTAAATTTGTAGGGCTAGAAATACTCTACATTTTGACATATAAACCATCCCTGTAGCATTTTAAATAAAGACGCTATCGAGTTTAAACCGGGGAAATGCATGAAATTTCAACATTTTCAGATGTTCACACCTCTGTAGCACGAAAACTGTAGGAGCTAGAGAAAAGTGCTTAAGCCTCAATTTGTAGGGCTAGCAATACTCTACATTTTGACATATAAACCATTCCTCTAACATTTTAAATAAAGACGCTATCGAGTTTAAACCGGGGAAATGCATGAAATTTCAAGATTTTCAAATATTCACACCTCTGTAGCACAAAAACTGTAGGAGCTAGAGAAAAGTGCCTAAGCCTCAATTTGTAGGGCTAGAAATACTCTACATTCTGACATATAAACCATCCCTCTAGCATTTTAAATAAAGACGCTATCGAGTTTAAACCGGGGAAATGCATGAAATTTCAAGATTTTCAGATGTTCACACCTCTGTAGCACAAAAACTGTAGGAGCTAGAGAAAAGTGCCTAAGCCTCAATTTGTAGGGCTAGAAATACTCTACATTCTGAGATATAAACCATCCCTCTAGCATTTTAAATAAAGACGCTATCGAGTTTAAACCGGGGAAATGCATGAAATTTCAAGATTTTCAGATGTTCACACCTCTGTAGCACAAAAACTGTACGAGCTAGAGAAAAGTGCCTAAGCCTCAATTTGTAGGGCTAGAAATACTCTACATTTTGACATATAAACCATCCCTCTAGCATTTTAAATAAAGACGCTATCGAGTTTAAACCGGGGAAATGCATGAAATTTAAACATTTTCAAATATTCACACCTCTGTAGCACGAAAACTGTAGGAGCTAGAGAAAAGTGTCTAAGCCTCAATTTGTAAGGCTAGAAATACTCTACATTTTGACATATAAACCATCCCTCTAGCATTTTAAATAAAGACGCTATCGAGTTTAAACCGGGGAAATGCATGAAATTTAAACATTTTCAAATATTCACACCTCTGTAGCACGAAAACTGTAGGAGCTAGAGAAAAGTGCCTAAGCCTCAATTTGTAGGGCTAGAAATACTCTACATTTTGACATATAAACCATTCCTCTAACATTTTAAATAAAGACGCTATCGAGTTTAAACCGGGGAAATGCATGAAATTTCAAGATTTTCAAATATTCACACCTCTGTAGCACGAAAACTGTAAGAGCTAGAGAAAAGCGCCTAAGCCTCAATTTGTAGGGCTAGAAATACTCTATATTTTGACATATAAACCATCCCTCAGCATTTTAAATAAAGACGCTATCGAGTTTAAACCGGGGAAATGCATGAAATTTAAACATTTTCAAATATTCACACCTCTGTAGCACGAAAACTGTAGGAGCTAGAGAAAAGTGCCTAAGCCTCAATTTGTAAGGCTAGAAATACTCTACATTTTGACATATAAACCATCCCTCTAGCATTTTAAATAAAGACGCTATCGAGTTTAAACCGGGGAATAGCATGAAATTTCAACATTTTCAGATGTTCACACCTCTGTAGCACGAAAACTGTAGGAGCTAGAGAAAAGTGCCTAAGCCTCAATTTGTAGGGCTAGAAATACTCTACATTTTGACATATAAACCATCCCTCTAGCATTTTAAATAAAGACGCTATCGAGTTTAAACCGGGGAAATGCATGAAATTTAAACATTTTCAAATATTCACACCTCTGTAGCACGAAAACTGTAGGAGCTAGAGAAAAGTGCCTAAGCCTCAATTTGTAAGGCTAGAAATACTCTACATTTTGACATATAAACCATCCCTCTAGCATTTTAAATAAAGACGCTATCGAGTTTAAACCGGGGAAATGCATGAAATTTCAACATTTTCAGATGTTCACACCTCTGTAGCACGAAAACTGTAGGAGCTAGAGAAAAGTGCCTAAGCCTCAATTTGTAGGGCTAGAAATACTCTACATTTTGACATATAAACCATCCCTCTAGCATTTTAAATAAAGACGCTATCGAGTTTAAACCGGGGAAATGCATGAAATTTAAACATTTTCAAATATTCACACCTCTGTAGCACGAAAACTGTAGGAGCTAGAGAAAAGTGCCTAAGCCTCAATTTGTAAGGCTAGAAATACTCTACATTTTGACATATAAACCATCCCTCTAGCATTTTAAATAAAGACGCTATCGAGTTTAAACCGGGGAAATGCATGAAATTTCAACATTTTCAGATGTTCACACCTCTGTAGCACGAAAACTGTAGGAGCTAGAGAAAAGTGCCTAAGCCTCAATTTGTAGGGCTAGAAATACTCTACATTTTGACATATAAACCATCCCTCTAGCATTTTAAATAAAGACGCTATCGAGTTTAAACCGGGGAAATGCATGAAATTTCAACATTTTCAGATGTTCACACCTCTGTAGCACGAAAACTGTAGGAGCTAGAGAAAAGTGCTTAAGCCTCAATTTGTAGGGCTAGAAATACTCTACATTTTGACATATAAACCATCCCTGTAGCATTTTAAATAAAGACGCTATCGAGTTTAAACCGGGGAAATGCATGAAATTTCAACATTTTCAGATGTTCACACCTCTGTAGCACAAAAACTGTAGGAGCTAGAGAAAAGTGCCTAAGCCTCAATTTGTAGGGCTAGAAATACTCTACATTCTGAGATATAAACCATCCCTCTAGCATTTTAAATAAAGACGCTATCGAGTTTAAACCGGGAAAATGCATGAAATTTCAAGATTTTCAGATGTTCACACCTCTGTAGCACAAAAACTGTACGAGCTAGAGAAAAGTGCCTAAGCCTCAATTTGTAGGGCTAGAAATACTCTACATTTTGACATATAAACCATCCCTCTAGCATTTTAAATAAAGACGCTATCGAGTTTAAACCGGGGAAATGCATGAAATTTAAACATTTTCAAATATTCACACCTCTGTAGCATGAAAACTGTAGGAGCTAGAGAAAAGTGCCTAAGCCTCAATTTGTAAGGCTAGAAATACTCTACATTTTGACATATAAACCATCCCTCTAGCATTTTAAATAAAGACGCTATCGAGTTTAAACCGGGGAAATGCATGAAATTTCAACATTTTCAGATGTTCACACCTCTGTAGCACGAAAACTGTAGGAGCTAGAGAAAAGTGCCTAAGCCTCAATTTGTAGGGCTAGAAATACTCTACATTTTGACATATAAACCATCCCTCTAGCATTTTAAATAAAGACGCTATCGAGTTTAAACCGGGGAAATGCATGAAATTTCAACATTTTCAGATGTTCACACCTCTGTAGCACGAAAACTGTAGGAGCTAGAGAAAAGTGCTTAAGCCTCAATTTGTAGGGCTAGAAACCGGGGAAATGCATGAAATTTCAACATTTTCAGATGTTCACACCTCTGTAGCACAAAAACTGTAGGAGCTAGAGAAAAGTGCCTAAGCCTCAATTTGTAGGGCTAGAAATACTCTACATTCTGACATATAAACCATCCCTCTAGCATTTTAAATAAAGACGCTATCGAGTTTAAACCGGGGAAATGCATGAAATTTCAAGATTTTCAGATGTTCACACCTCTGTAGCACAAAAACTGTAGGAGCTAGAGAAAAGTGCCTAAGCCTCAATTTGTAGGGCTAGAAATACTCTACATTTTGACATATAAACCATCCCTCTAGCATTTTAAATAAAGACGCTATCGAGTTTAAACCGGGGAAATGCATGAAATTTCAAGATTTTCAGATGTTCACACCTCTGTAGCACAAAAACTGTAGGAGCTAGAGAAAAGTGCCTAAGCCTAAATTTGTAGGGCTAGAAATACTCTACATTTTGACATATAAACCATCCCTGTAGCATTTTAAATAAAGACGCTATCGAGTTTAAACCGGGGAAATGCATGAAATTTCAACATTTTCAGATGTTCACACCTCTGTAGCACGAAAACTGTAGGAGCTAGAGAAAAGTGCTTAAGCCTCAATTTGTAGGGCTAGCAATACTCTACATTTTGACATATAAACCATTCCTCTAACATTTTAAATAAAGACGCTATCGAGTTTAAACCGGGGAAATGCATGAAATTTCAAGATTTTCAAATATTCACACCTCTGTAGCACAAAAACTGTAGGAGCTAGAGAAAAGTGCCTAAGCCTCAATTTGTAGGGCTAGAAATACTCTACATTCTGACATATAAACCATCCCTCTAGCATTTTAAATAAAGACGCTATCGAGTTTAAACCGGGGAAATGCATGAAATTTCAAGATTTTCAGATGTTCACACCTCTGTAGCACAAAAACTGTAGGAGCTAGAGAAAAGTGCCTAAGCCTCAATTTGTAGGGCTAGAAATACTCTACATTCTGAGATATAAACCATCCCTCTAGCATTTTAAATAAAGACGCTATCGAGTTTAAACCGGGGAAATGCATGAAATTTCAAGATTTTCAGATGTTCACACCTCTGTAGCACAAAAACTGTACGAGCTAGAGAAAAGTGCCTAAGCCTCAATTTGTAGGGCTAGAAATACTCTACATTTTGACATATAAACCATCCCTCTAGCATTTTAAATAAAGACGCTATCGAGTTTAAACCGGGGAAATGCATGAAATTTAAACATTTTCAAATATTCACACCTCTGTAGCACGAAAACTGTAGGAGCTAGAGAAAAGTGTCTAAGCCTCAATTTGTAAGGCTAGAAATACTCTACATTTTGACATATAAACCATCCCTCTAGCATTTTAAATAAAGACGCTATCGAGTTTAAACCGGGGAAATGCATGAAATTTAAACATTTTCAAATATTCACACCTCTGTAGCACGAAAACTGTAGGAGCTAGAGAAAAGTGCCTAAGCCTCAATTTGTAGGGCTAGAAATACTCTACATTTTGACATATAAACCATTCCTCTAACATTTTAAATAAAGACGCTATCGAGTTTAAACCGGGGAAATGCATGAAATTTCAAGATTTTCAAATATTCACACCTCTGTAGCACGAAAACTGTAAGAGCTAGAGAAAAGCGCCTAAGCCTCAATTTGTAGGGCTAGAAATACTCTATATTTTGACATATAAACCATCCCTCAGCATTTTAAATAAAGACGCTATCGAGTTTAAACCGGGGAAATGCATGAAATTTAAACATTTTCAAATATTCACACCTCTGTAGCACGAAAACTGTAGGAGCTAGAGAAAAGTGCCTAAGCCTCAATTTGTAAGGCTAGAAATACTCTACATTTTGACATATAAACCATCCCTCTAGCATTTTAAATAAAGACGCTATCGAGTTTAAACCGGGGAATAGCATGAAATTTCAACATTTTCAGATGTTCACACCTCTGTAGCACGAAAACTGTAGGAGCTAGAGAAAAGTGCCTAAGCCTCAATTTGTAGGGCTAGAAATACTCTACATTTTGACATATAAACCATCCCTCTAGCATTTTAAATAAAGACGCTATCGAGTTTAAACCGGGGAAATGCATGAAATTTAAACATTTTCAAATATTCACACCTCTGTAGCACGAAAACTGTAGGAGCTAGAGAAAAGTGCCTAAGCCTCAATTTGTAAGGCTAGAAATACTCTACATTTTGACATATAAACCATCCCTCTAGCATTTTAAATAAAGACGCTATCGAGTTTAAACCGGGGAAATGCATGAAATTTCAACATTTTCAGATGTTCACACCTCTGTAGCACGAAAACTGTAGGAGCTAGAGAAAAGTGCCTAAGCCTCAATTTGTAGGGCTAGAAATACTCTACATTTTGACATATAAACCATCCCTCTAGCATTTTAAATAAAGACGCTATCGAGTTTAAACCGGGGAAATGCATGAAATTTCAACATTTTCAGATGTTCACACCTCTGTAGCACGAAAACTGTAGGAGCTAGAGAAAAGTTATTAAGCCTCAATTTGTAGGGCTAGAAATACTCTACATTTTGACATATAAACCATTCCTCTAACATTTTAAATAAAGACGCTATCGAGTTTAAACCGGGGAAATGCATGAAATTTCAAGATTTTCAAATATTCACACCTCTGTAGCACGAAAACTGTAAGAGCTAGAGAAAAGCGCCTAAGCCTCAATTTGTAGGGCTAGAAATACTCTATATTTTGACATATAAACCATCCCTCAGCATTTTAAATAAAGACGCTATCGAGTTTAAACCGGGGAAATGCATGAAATTTAAACATTTTCAAATATTCACACCTCTGTAGCACGAAAACTGTAGGAGCTAGAGAAAAGTGCCTAAGCCTCAATTTGTAAGGCTAGAAATACTCTACATTTTGACATATAAACCATCCCTCTAGCATTTTAAATAAAGACGCTATCGAGTTTAAACCGGGGAAATGCATGAAATTTCAACATTTTCAGATGTTCACACCTCTGTAGCACGAAAACTGTAGGAGCTAGAGAAAAGTGCCTAAGCCTCAATTTGTAGGGCTAGAAATACTCTACATTTTGACATATAAACCATCCCTCTAGCATTTTAAATAAAGACGCTATCGAGTTTAAACCGGGGAAATGCATGAAATTTCAACATTTTCAGCTGTTCACACCTCTGTAGCACGAAAACTGTAGGAGCTAGAGAAAAGTGCTTAAGCCTCAATTTGTAGGGCCAGAAATACTCTACATTTTGACATATAAACCATCCCTCTAGCATTTTAAATAAAGACGCTATCGAGTTTAAACCGGGGAAATGCATGAAATTTAAACATTTTCAAATATTCACACCTCTGTAGCACGAAAACTGTAGGAGCTAGAGAAAAGTGCCTAAGCCTCAATTTGTAAGGCTAGAAATACTCTACATTTTGACATTTAAACCATCCCTCTAGCATTTTAAATAAAGACGCTATCGAGTTTAAACCGGGGAAATGCATGAAATTTCAACATTTTCACACCTCTGTAGCACGAAAACTGTAGGAGCTAGAGAAAAGTGCCTAAGCCTCAATTTGTAGGGCTAGAAATACTCTACATTTTGACATATAAACCATCCCTCTAGCATTTTAAATAAAGACGCTATCGAGTTTAAACCGGGGAAATGCATGAAATTTAAACATTTTCAAATATTCACACCTCTGTAGCACGAAAACTGTAGGAGCTAGAGAAAAGTGCCTAAGCCTCAATTTGTAAGGCTAGAAATACTCTACATTTTGACATTTAAACCATCCCTCTAGCATTTTAAATAAAGACGCTATCGAGTTTAAACCGGGGAAATGCATGAAATTTCAACATTTTCAGATGTTCACACCTCTGTAGCACGAAAACTGTAGGAGCTAGAGAAAAGTGCCTAAGCCTCAATTTGTAGGGCTAGAAATACTCTACATTTTGACATATAAACCATCCCTCTAGCATTTTAAATAAAGACGCTATCGAGTTTAAACCGGGGAAATGCATGAAATTTCAACATTTTCAGCTGTTCACACCTCTGTAGCACGAAAACTGTAGGAGCTAGAGAAAAGTGCTTAAGCCTCAATTTGTAGGGCCAGAAATACTCTACATTTTGACATATAAACCATTCCTCTAACATTTTAAATAAAGACGCTATCGAGTTTAAACCGGGGAAATGCATGAAATTTCAACATTTTCAGATGTACAGACAGATAAACCATCCCTCAGCATTTTAAATAAAGACGCTATCGAGTTTAAACCGGGGAAATGCATGAAATTTAAACATTTTCAAATATTCACACCTCTGTAGCACGAAAACTGTAGGAGCTAGAGAAAAGTGCCTAAGCCTCAATTTGTAAGGCTAGAAATACTCTACATTTTGACATTTAAACCATCCCTCTAGCATTTTAAATAAAGACGCTATCGAGTTTAAACCGGGGAAATGCATGAAATTTCAACATTTTCAGATGTTCACACCTCTGTAGCACGAAAACTGTAGGAGCTAGAGAAAAGTGCCTAAGCCTCAATTTGTAGGGCTAGAAATACTCTACATTTTGACATATAAACCATCCCTCTAGCATTTTAAATAAAGACGCTATCGAGTTTAAACCGGGGAAATGCATGAAATTTCAACATTTTCAGCTGTTCACACCTCTGTAGCACGAAAACTGTAGGAGCTAGAGAAAAGTGCTTAAGCCTCTATTTGTAGGGCCAGAAATACTCTACATTTTGACATATAAACCATCCCTCTAGCATTTTAAATAAAGACGCTATCGAGTTTAAACCGGGGAAATGCATGAAATTTAAACATTTTCAAATATTCACACCTCTGTAGCACGAAAACTGTAGGAGCTAGAGAAAAGTGCCTAAGCCTCAATTTGTAGGGCTAGAAATACTCTACATTTTGACATATAAACCATCCCTCTAGCATTTTAAATAAAGACGCTATCGAGTTTAAACCGGGGAAATGCATGAAATTTAAACATTTTCAAATATTCACACCTCTGTAGCACGAAAACTGTAGGAGCTAGAGAAAAGTGCCTAAGCCTCAATTTGTAAGGCTAGAAATACTCTACATTTTGACATTTAAACCATCCCTCTAGCATTTTAAATAAAGACGCTATCGAGTTTAAACCGGGGAAATGCATGAAATTTCAACATTTTCAGATGTTCACACCTCTGTAGCACGAAAACTGTAGGAGCTAGAGAAAAGTGCCTAAGCCTCAATTTGTAGGGCTAGAAATACTCTACATTTTGACATATAAACCATCCCTCTAGCATTTTAAATAAAGACGCTATCGAGTTTAAACCGGGGAAATGCATGAAATTTCAACATTTTCAGCTGTTCACACCTCTGTAGCACGAAAACTGTAGGAGCTAGAGAAAAGTGCTTAAGCCTCAATTTGTAGGGCCAGAAATACTCTACATTTTGACATATAAACCATTCCTCTAACATTTTAAATAAAGACGCTATCGAGTTTAAACCGGTGAAATGCATGAAATTTCAACATTTTCAGATGTTCACACCTCTGTAGCACGAGAACTGTAGGAGCTAGAGAAAAGTGCTTAAGCCTCAATTTGTAGGGCTGGAAATACTCTACATTTTTATATATAAACCATCCCTCTAGCATTTTAAATGAAGACGCTATCGAGTTTAAACCGGGGAAATGCATGAAATATCAACATTTTCAGATGTTCACACCTCTGTAGCACAAAACTGTAGGAGCTAGAGAAAAGTGCCTAAGCCTCAATTTGTAGGGCTAGAAATACTCCACATTTTGACATATAAACCATCCCTCTAGCATTTTAAATAAAGACGCTATTGAGTTTAAACCGGGGAAATGCATGAAATTTCAACATTTTCACACCTCTGTAGCACGAAAACTGTAGGAGCTAGAGAAAAGTGCCTAAGCCTCAATTTGTAGGGCTAGAAATACTCTACATTTTGACATATAAACCATCCCTCTAGCATTTTAAATAAAGACGCTATCGAGTTTAAACCGGGGAAATGCATGAAATTTAAACATTTTCAAATATTCACACCTCTGTAGCACGAAAACTGTAGGAGCTAGAGAAAAGTGCCTAAGCCTCAATTTGTAAGGCTAGAAATACTCTACATTTTGTCATTTAAACCATCCCTCTAGCATTTTAAATAAAGACGCTATCGAGTTTAAACCGGGGAAATGCATGAAATTTCAACATTTTCAGATGTTCACACCTCTGTAGCACGAAAACTGTAGGAGCTAGAGAAAAGTGCCTAAGCCTCAATTTGTAGGGCTAGAAATACTCTACATTTTGACATATAAACCATCCCTCTAGCATTTTAAATAAAGACGCTATCGAGTTTAAACCGGGGAAATGCATGAAATTTCAACAATTTCAGCTGTTCACACCTCTGTAGCACGAAAACTGTAGGAGCTAGAGAAAAGTGCTTAAGCCTCAATTTGTAGGGCCAGAAATACTCTACATTTTGACATATAAACCATTCCTCTAACATTTTAAATAAAGACGCTATCGAGTTTAAACCGGGGAAATGCATGAAATTTCAACATTTTCAGATGTTCACACCTCTGTAGCACGAGAACTGTAGGAGCTAGAGAAAAGTGCTTAAGCCTCAATTTGTAGGGCTAGAAATACTCTATATTTTGACATATCAACCATTCCTCTAACATTTTAAATAAAGACGCTATCGAGTTTAAACCGGGGAAATGCATGAAATTTCAAGATTTTCAAATATTCACACCTCTGTAGTACGAAAACTGTAAGAGCTAGAGAAAAGCGCCTAAGCCTCAATTTGTAGGACTAGAAATACTCTATATTTTGACATATAAACCATCCCTCTAGCATTTTAAATAAAGACGCTATCCAGTTTAAACCGGGGAAATGCATGAAATTTCAACATTTTCAGATGTTCACACCTCTGTAGCACGAAAACTGTAGGAGCTAGAGAAAAGTGCCTAAGCCTCAATTTGTAGGGCTAGAAATACTCTACATTTTGACATATAAACCATCCCTCAGCATTTTAAATAAAGACGCTATCGAGTTTAAACCGGGGAAATGCATGAAATTTCAACATTTTCAGATGTTCACACCTCTGTAGCACGAAAACTGTAAGAGCTAGAGAAAAGCGCCTAAGCCTCAATTTGTAGGGCTAGAAATACTCTATATTTTGACATATAAACCATCCCTCTAGCATTTTAAATAAAGACGCTATCGAGTTTAAACCGGGGAAATGCATGAAATTTCAACATTTTCAGATGTTCACACCTCTGTAGCACGAAAACTGTAAGAGCTAGAGAAAAGTGCCTCAGCCTCAATTTGTAGGGCTAGAAATACTCTACATTTTGACATATAAACCACCCCTCTAGCATTTTCAATGAAGACGCTATCGAGTTTAAACCGGGGAAATGCATGAAATTTCAAGATTTTCAGATATTCACACCTCTGTAGCACGAAAACTGTAGGATCTAGAGAAAAATGCCTAAGCCTCAATTTGTAGGGCTAGAAATACTCTACATTTTGACATATAAACCATCCCTCAGCATTTTAAATAAAGACGCTATCGAGTTTAAACCGGGGAAATGCATGAAATTTCAAGATTTTCAAATATTCACACCTCTGTAGCACGAAAACTGTAAGAGCTAGAGAAAAGCGCCTAAGCCTCAATTTGTAGGGCTAGAAATACTCTATATTTTGACATATAAACCATCCCTCAGCATTTTAAATAAAGACGCTATCGAGTTTAAACCGGGGAAATGCATGAAATTTCAAGATTTTCAGATATTCACACCTCTGTAGCACGAAAACTGTAGGAGCTAGAGAAAAGTGCCTAAGCCTCAATTTGTAGGGCTAGAAATACTCTACATTTTGACATATAAACCATCCCTCAGCATTTTAAATAAAGACGCTATCGAGTTTAAACCGGGGAAATGCATGAAATTTCAACATTTTCAGATGTTCACACCTCTGTAGCACGAAAACTGTAAGAGCTAGAGAAAAGTGCCTAAGCCTCAATTTTTAGGGCTAGAAATACTCTATATTTTAACATATAAACCATCCCTGTAGCATTTTAAATAAAGACGCTATCGAGTTTAAACCGGGGAAATGCATGAAATTTCAAGATTTTCAGATATTCACACCTCTGTAGCACGAA
Source organism: Lordithon lunulatus (assembly GCA_963942505.1). Taxonomy (NCBI): domain Eukaryota; kingdom Metazoa; phylum Arthropoda; class Insecta; order Coleoptera; family Staphylinidae; genus Lordithon; species Lordithon lunulatus. Next base: position 1,418,574 of record OZ012668.1, read on the forward strand.
AACTGTAGGAGCTAGAGAAAAGTGCCTAAGCCTCAATTTGTAGGGCTAGAAATACTCTACATTTTGACATATAAACCATCCCTCTAGTATTTTAAATAAAGACGCGATCGAGTTTAAACCGGGGAAATGCATGAAATTTCAAGATTTTCAGATGTTCACACTTCTGTAGCACGAAAACTGTAGGAGCTAGAGAAAAGTGCCTAAGCCTCAATTTGTAGGGCTAGAAATACTCTACATTTTGACATATAAACCATCCCTTTAGCATTTTAAATGAAGACGCTATCGAGTTTAAACCGGGGAAATGCATGAAATTTCAAGATTTTTAGATTATCACACCTCTGTAGCACGAAAACTGTAGGATCTAGAGAAAAATGCCTAAGCCTCAATTTGTAGGGCTAGAAATACTCTACATTCTGACATATAAACCATCCCTCTAGCATTTTAAATAAAGACGCTATCGAGTTTAAACCGGGGAAATGCATGAAATTTCAAGATTTTCAGATGTTCACACTTCTGTAGCACGAAAACTGTAGGAGCTAGAGAAAAGTGCCTAAGCCTCAATTTGTAGGGCTAGAAATACTCTACATTTTGACATATAAACCATCCCTCTAGTATTTTAAATAAAGACGCTATCGAGTTTAAACCGGGGAAATGCATGAAATTTCAAGATTTTCAGATGTTCACACCTCTGTAGCACGAAAACTGTAGGAGCTAGAGAAAAGTGCCTAAGCCTCAATTTGTAGGGCTAGAAATACTCTACATTTTGACATATAAACCATCCCTCTAGTATTTTAAATAAAGACGCGATCGAGTTTAAACCGGGGAAATGCATGAAATTTCAAGATTTTCAGATGTTCACACTTCTGTAGCACGAAAACTGTAGGAGCTAGAGAAAAGTGCCTAAGCCTCAATTTGTAGGGCTAGAAATACTCTACATTTTGACATATAAACCATCCCTTTAGCATTTTAAATGAAGACGCTATCGAGTTTAAACCGGGGAAATGCATGAAATTTCAAGATTTTCAGATGTTCACACCTCTGTAGCACGAAAACTGTAGGAGCTAGAGAAAAGTGCCTAAGCCTCAATTTGTAGGGCTAGAAATACTCTACATTTTGACATATAAACCATCCCTCTAGTATTTTAAATAAAGACGCTATCGAGTTTAAACCGGGGAAATGCATGAAATTTCAACATTTTCAGATGTTCACACTTCTGTAGCACGAAAACTGTAGGAGCTAGAGAAAAGTGCCTAAGCCTCAATTTGTAAGGCTAGAAATACTCTACATTTTGACATATAAACCACCCCTCTAGCATTTTCAATGAAGACGCTATCGAGTTTAAACCGGGGAAATGCATGAAATTTCAACATTTTCAGATGTTCACACCTCTGTAGCACGAAAACTGTAGGAGCTAGAGAAAAGTGCCTAAGCCTCAATTTGTAGGGCTAGAAATACTCTACATTTTGACATATAAACCATCCCTCTAGCATTTTAAATAAAGACGCTATCGAGTTTAAACCGGGGAAATGCATGAAATTTCAACATTTTCAGATGTTCACATCTCTGTAGCACGAAAACTGTAGGAGCTAGAGAAAAGTGCCTAAGCCTCAATTTGTAGGGCTAGAAATACTCTACATTTTGACATATAAACCATCCCTCTAGCATTTTAAATAAAGACGCTATCGAGTTTAAACCGGAAAAATGCATGAAATTTCAAGATTTTCAGATGTTCACACCTCTGTAGCACGAAAACTGTAAGAGCTAGAGAAAAGTGCCTAAGCCTCAATTTGTAGGGCTAGAAATACTCTACATTTTGACATATAAACCATCCCTCTAGCATTTTAAATAAAGACGCTATCGAGTTTAAACCGGGGAAATGCATGAAATTTCAAGATTTTCAGATGTTCACACCTCTGTAGCACGAAAACTGTAAGAGCTAGAGAAAAGTGCCTAAGCCTCAATTTGTAAGGCTAGAAATGTAGCACGAAAACTGTAGGAGCTAGAGAAAAGTGCCTAAGCCTCAATTTGTAGGGCTAGAAATACTCTACATTTTGACATATAAACCATTCCTCTAGTATTTTAAATAAAGACGCTATCGAGTTTAAACCGGGGAAATGCATGAAATTTCAAGATTTTCAGATGTTCACACCTCTGTAGCACGAAAACTGTAAGAGCTAGAGAAAAGTGCCTAAGCCTCAATTTGTAGGGCTAGAAATACTCTACATTTTGACATATAAACCATCCCTTTAGCGTTTTAAATAAAGACGCTATCGAGTTTAAACCGGGGAAATTTCAACATTTTCAAATTTTCTCACCGATGTAGCACGAAAACGGTATGAGCTAGAGAAAATGTTAATGATAGTTTCAAAAGTCTTGGACTTGTTTTAAATATTTATTGTTTGTTTAAATATCAGCACATGATTTATAATATATAACTTTATTAGTTAAATGAAAGGTCGTGAGAATAATTTTTATCGTAATTACTGATTGATTTTTTAATTCGTACTAGCTGTGACTCTTTAAATTAAAACAACTTGTTTCCTGGTAAGTTGATGAATTTAATTGGCAGCTGATTTAATTGGTTCGTCGTGTTGTTTGCGGTGGCGCGTGATATCGATTGAACGTCCGGATATTTGCGGTACTCTTGAAATTGACTGGATATAATCTAATCTGGGCTAATTCCGATGGTGTAACCCTCTGCTGGACATACACACCGCCCCGGCCGCTCAAGCCATTGCGTATGCACATATTGCGCTTACATGTAATACAAGCGTATGCAAATTCGAGGCTGTCGCACGTCTAATTCAGCCGAGTGGAGAACAAACAGCTCCTCGTTATTAGAATGAATATGCACAAATAACACGGAATCGTAATTAAAGCCGGAATTAATAGAGGGCATTAATTAACGAATTTATTGCTTGGATTGTCATATATAACATTATTTTTTGTAAATAATGAATTATACTTTCTAAATTATTAATCTATAATATATATATATATATATATATATATATATATATATAAATATATATATATAATCAATTATGGATCAATTATATTTTTGAATTCGATAGTTTTGAATTTTATATATGCACCACACAGACACACACACACACACACACACACACACACACACACACACACACAAACACATATATATATATATATATATATATATATATATATATATATATATATATAAATATATATATATATATATATATATATATATATATATATAAATATATATATAATCAATCTTTGTTAGGCTGTCGACCCATACATGGGTCTTTCCGCCTTAAGAGAATTAATGTCTTGTTTATCGCATAAAACTTGCCAAAAATATAAATATGTTATTATCCCTGGTAAGTCTAGTTTTAAGCTATTATACATAACATGTTGGGGGATAGATACCTTTTGATATAATACAGATACCTGAAGAGTCTACGCGCCCCTATCCTCGGAATATTGGTGGATGCGCCGGGTAGGGCGGGTGTATCAAAAGGTATCTAGTCGCAATATGTTACTTACAATTTTTACCATTGAGTAGAATGTTATCTACTTTTTTTAATTGTAATTTCGTTTATTCTAAACGCAAAAAATGGATTAAAGGAGCGTTAGTATATACATAAGAATCACCAAAACAAAAATCGAAACCTGAAATTTTATTTTGGAAGTTACGACTCTTGTCATCTCATAGTGCGATATATTAGAATGTAAAAATCTTATTTCAATTAAAACGCCCCTCAGCCAGTTTTCCTTTTACGTCCTTCATTTTTTAATTGCTCCCTGCGAAATTTAAATAACTCTCCAGCAAGCACACGCGCTCGGGGGACTTAGAGCCGTTCCCTTTTTATTTTCCTATTACCGACCGGTCTAAATTATTGTTTTACTTACGGGCTGGCACAACCCCACTACCCGCCTGCCGCTTAATAATTGACGAGATTACCCCGCCGCCGCGCCGCGGCGTAAACAACGCAGAGCCTGCCGCCCCTACGTGCCTTTTAAAACTTTTAAAAACGCCCAGCTGCGACGTGGCCGCCGCCGCCGCCCGCGGATAAAATTCGGGGAATCCGCCTAAGCGTCTTTTACGCCCGCACCAAATCCGACGGCCGTGCGCTTCAAATTACAACCCCACGGGGGCAGTAAATTAAGATGAACCGGGAGAGAATGTACAGGATTTTATTTTCGCATTTTATGTGTGGAAACTGAAAAATATTAAATTTTAGCAGGCTTGTTTTGTGTAATAAGATTTAAATTAACATATTTGATTATTCTTCGCATTACTCATTTCATATATACAGGAGCTAGTTATAGTGGTGAGGTATACGTCTAAAAGTATTTACGTATATTATATACTTCTTTATAGTTCCCTATAATCCCACTTCATCCTATTTTACGTGGCAAATGAAATCTTTGGACACAACTTCAGGGATGGTGTGCTCTGTAAGCTGTATTGTACTCTTATAGATGTATTTAGCTGGCCTAATTCAGATTCCGTCCATTTTATAATACCAAAGGAATAGGTAATTATTATTAACGATAATTAACATTATATTACGGTCAAATTTTGTTTTGTTTTAACGTGCAGTATCCATACGAGTGTATTAATGTTCGGAAACCGCTCATGAATATATAGCTAGTTGATTCCCAGTTTATTTTAGCACTCGAAATAGCTCTATTTACAGTTGCCCATCAATTATTTACAACACCTTAGCAATGCCTTCATTCTCCAAGCCCCCCTCGAATTCGAAACGTGGGTCTAACATTACAACCCGCGCGCTCAATCACCCCCCGCTGCCCCGCCAGCATCTTGAAGCAATAAGTTCGATATGCCGACTAAAGTGTGCATAACGTTTATACGTCGCGGCGGCGGCACGAATTTACGGCCGCCCTAAAACCGATACATCAGCGCCGGCATCGAACGTTTATATTAACGCAGCCGCCCCCCCCCCAACATGCGATGTGTTAGTATATCGCGGGCGGGAGGGTACTTATCCCGGTGCAGGTTTGTATTAATATTAAATGTTCACTTAAAACACACATATATAGACTAAGATCGGGAGAGAGACCGAGCTGGCATCCCTTTCCGTCCGGCGGTTTAATGGAAACCATCTGTGGAACTCCTTAAGATATTAACCATTATGGGGGCGGTGGACATTTATTAAATTAATCGACTTGCAAACTTCAACACGTTGTTATTCAATTCGTTTATAATTATTACTTATTATAAAATTATGCTGATATTGGCATTAAACTTCCAAGTCATCTAAATAAAATATTAAATTACGGAACCCGTCTACGGAACGTCCATTAGTAATTAGTTTCACACCTCTACGATTTATTAGTAATTATAATAAAATAAGGTACGCCATGAATTGACTGGTAGCCATCAGGTCGGCGATGCAAACGTCATGGCGTACACAGACGTTGAACTTCTAGGTGATGATTAAGGAATGATAATATGCCTTCTATCGTAGGCTGATCTCTTTTTCCATTATATTCGATTTTGTTGACCCTTGGTATTTAAAACTTTCTACCTGTTCAATCTTTCTTCCTTGAAGTTAAATTTTATGTTTTTTATTTTACCTAGAGATTATCATAGTTTTTGTTTTTTCTATACTTATTTTCATGTTTATTTTATCCAGTTTCTTCTCCAACTTCTCACACAACTTCTTTCGAGTTAGTTTTCAATATTATTATTCTAATGAGCCTTATTGACAGTAGTATCAAATAGAATCTCGAGTAGGGATATTTTTATCTCCAAACTCTAATTTGACTGAACATTGTTACGCATGACAATAACGATCGGTCAAAAATCGCACCTCAGAGCATGTCGGACACAATTTGGGATTTTTGAAATAATTACAAATATGCATTTAAAACATATATACTGGTTTGTTTAAACATCACGAAAACCAGTACTAAACAATAATTATAAATTATGATTTTGATTTATTATAGAAAAATCGGTTCATGTTATATACTCTGACTGGATTCAGCCTTTCGGGCCAGGAGCCAGTTGGACGATGAAATGATCATAATTCCAGATGGTACCCTGACCCCTATTAGCTGCAAACATGTTGCTCCGTAAGGCGTAGGGTGAGTTCCTACCTCAACATTGTGGTTGTTGTTGATTCATGTTATAATAAAATATCTAATTTACTAGAAAACCCTCTAAAACTATTTATCATAAAATTTTCGAATAGATTTTCAAACTTACACCCCTTATTTATATATAAACTCTTCGTTTTTATGCGGCCATTGAAAGCTAGCTGCGCGGTGCACTGTACACCCCCTTTCTCTATCCCACCCCCATCCGGTACGTGCTCCGCCGTGTCATTATTCGCAAAAGTTTTAGTATTCAATTCGCTTATTCATTATCGCCGCCCGCCGTTCGTTCGCGCGAACGGCTGGCGATGAAACGCTTTAATTTCCGACCCGCGATGGAGACCCGTTCACCGCCGCCAACCCCCCCTGCGCGCACAAACCCGCCGCGCTCGTCGAACGTTGTTAATTCGACACGCGAATTGATTCGGCGATAAAAAGCGCGAGCAATGCCGCCAGCTAGTAGTGCGGATTATGATATTCGCTAAAGCTCTATATTGGGTAGCAAGAATACTCAAATGATCAAGTTATCTTGTCCAACATTAGAATTATTTATAACTAATAACTAGTTAGTGGATATCTATATAATCATTTTCTTCCATTCTATGCATTTTCAAACTAGATTAAATTTTCTACAATTTGAGACCAGGATGGTATTATTTATAACTAGTTAGTGGATATCTATGTACTAATTTTTTCTTATATATTGTATGTAATCCAGTAACCTTGTCATGCTTATAGGGAGCCTAAGTTGCATCAAGTGGGGGTAGTTAGATTCATATTTTTTTTCTTGTATGGGATGTGTCTGATAATCCAAGTTTTCGACCTCGGCAATAGTATTGAATATCTCAAAAACTGCTACATTTTTGCACTTTTATTCGGTTTCTTCCCATTTCGACCATGAAGAAGCAACAAAAATCAGTCTAGGCATTTTTAAACTAAATTAAATTTTCTACAATTTGAGACTAGGATGGGCTCGGTAGCCCTAATAGTTTCCGAGATACAACATTTTAAAGTTTGGCAAAATCTCGAAACTTGAAAATGTATCTCGGAAACTATTACGGCTACCGAGTCCATTCTGGTCTCAAATTGTAGAAAATTTAATAAGATTAAATTTTCTACAATTTGAGTCCAGAATGGGCCCGGTAGCCCTAATAGTTTCCGAGATACAACATTTCAAAGTTTGGCAAAATCTCGAAACATGAAAATTTTATGCTAATTTTCATGTTTCATCATATACAATTGTCTTTATATCTTCAATAACCTGTCTAGTGTGAGTCAGAGAAGAGCTTAGGAATATTGTTCTCTTGAGGTAATATTTGAAGAAACAACCACTCCTAATGTTTCTTAAGACATTTTTTTATGTAATGATAAAACCAAATTAAGATTCATCCAACTACTGAAGGTGAAATTTGACGCAAAAAAAAACATAGAGGTTTCTTAGGCTCAAGAAGATGCTGACACGCTTATCATCTCTACAGGTATCAAAAAGAGCTCTGATGCTTAGGTCGTGGTTATTGCAGGAGAGGACGTAGACTTGTTGGTGATCCTCACCAGTCTCAGAAAAAGTTCCATATATGTTCAGAAGTATGTAAGAGGCAAAACAGCAGATGTATTCTACTTAAGTAAGTCAACATCTGCGGGCAATCAGCTCATCACTTTCACTCATACCTTCACTGGCTGTGATTCCACCTCGTACTTCTTCGGCCACAGAAACCTCAAGTTGCCTCAAATACTACAGAAGCATGTAGAACTTGAAGAGAAAACTGCAGTTTTTTCTAACCAGCTGCGACATCTGCACAAGTAGCTGAAACCGGGGAGAAAATCCTCATTCAACTGTATGATGTTTTTTAGGCTCAAGAACATGCTGACACATTTATCATCTCTACATATATCAGAAAGACCTCTGGTTTTCAGGTCGTGGTTATTGCAGGAGAAGGCGTAGACATGTTGGTGATCCTCACCGGTCTCAGAAAAGGTTCCATATATGTTCAGAACTGTGGAAGAGGCAAAACAGCAGATGTCTTCTACTCAACCAAGTCAACATCTACAGACAGTCAGCTCATCACTTTCACTCGTACCTTCACTGGTTGTGATTCCACCTCGTGCTTCTTCGGCCACAGAAAACTCAAGTTGCTTTAAATACTACAGAAGCATGTAGGACTTGAAGAGAAAACTGCAGTCTTTTCTAATCCAGCTGCGACATATGCTCAAGTAGCTGAAGCTGGATAGAAAATCCTCATTCAACTGTATGATGTTTTTTAGGTTCAAGACGATGCTGACACGCTTATCATCTCTACAGATATCAGAAAGACCTCTGATTTTCAGGTCGTGGTTATTGCAGGAGAGAACGTAGACTTGTTGGTGATCCTCACTGGTCTCAGAAAAGGTTCCATATATGTTCAGAAGTGTGGAAAAGGAAAAACAGCAGATGTCTTCTACTAAACCAAGTCAACATCTACAGACAGTCAGCTCATTACTTTCACTCATACCTTCACTGCCTGTGATTCCACCTCGTGCTTCTTTGGTCACAGAAAACTCAAGTTGCTTCAAATACTACAGAAACATGTAGGACTTGAAGAGAAAACTGCGGTTTTTTTCTAACCAGCTGCGACATCTGCACAAGTAGCTGAAGCTGGAGAGAAAATCCTCATTCAACTGTATGATGGTTTTTAGGCTCAAGAAGATACTGACACGATTATCATTTCTACAGATATCAGAAAGACCTCTGATTTTCAGGTCGTGGATATTGCAGGAGAGGTCATAGACTTGTTGGTGATCCTCACCGGTCTCAGAAAAGGTTCCATATATGTTCATTCAACTGTATGATGGTGAAAGGTCCAGTCAAAGCTTCAAACTCTTCACAAAGGCTGTAGTCAAGAGCAGTTTCAACCTGACCACACTTCCTCCCATGCAAGATGCTGCAAAGCTACATTCGATTCACATATACTACCAGATGCAGCAATGGCTGGGCTACAAAAAGAATACACTCGAATTGGGATGGGTTGCTACAGCCACAGATGATGTTGAGAGAAGTAGCCCCCTCAAACCTGCTGAACAAGATTTTCTGCAGTTGCAAGAAGGGATGCAGGAATGCTTGCAGCTGCAAGAAAGCAGGTTTGAAATGTTCCGTTGTCTGCAAGACCTGCAATGAGCCAGTCCTGAGAAAACCTACCGGAAATGAAGAAAGACGTGGACGACAACACCGTCGAATTGGTCGACCTTAGCAACGAGATGGATAGGCCGATGATCGACGATACACTCAGCCAAATTGGCGGAGATATTGAAGAAGTCGAGGAACAACATCTGGTATAGTTACACTCGTATTGTTGTTGAAAGTTACCTTTATTTATTATCCAAGGTATAATTTTTTCATTTCATTTCAGGCGATTTAGGACAATGAAGACGGTTTGGCAGATTTCCCTGGCCCTGGTCCCCCGTCAGGGCCAAGGAAATCATGATAATCATGAGAAAACAAACATTAACTAGATATTTCTTTTACACTTTTTATAAATATATTTTGTATTTTAATTAGTTGTTTGGTTGTGAACAGTGACAACCCTCTATCCATCCCACCTTATCCCCACCTCCTTCAAAATGTTAAATTGAATAAAGTTTTACTTCACTGACTTGTGTTAGACAGGTTATTGAAGATATAAAGACAATTGTATATGATGAAACATGAAAATTAGCATAAAATTTGAAAGTTTGAAGATTTTGCCAAACTATGAAAAGCTGAATCGTGGAAACTATTAGGGCTCCGGAGCCCATCCTGGACTGAAAACATAGAACATTTAATCTGGTTTAAAAATTCATAGAATGACCTTTGTTGAAAACGTGCTTCTTCATGGTCAAAGTGGGAAGAAACCGAAAAAAGTGCACAAATGTAGCAGTTTTTGAGATATGCAAGAATTCCAGAGGACTGCCGAGGTCGAATATTTTGCATCTCAGGCACATCCCTTATAAGAAAAAAAATGAAACTTACTACTCTCACTTGATGCAACTTATGATGTGCTAGGTTACTGGATTAATATAACTGTAAACATTAAGAAAAGTGTAATGTAAAACTTATATTTCTGGTGGCAATGTTCCACAGGGCTTTATGTATGCCCAAGGCCGTATGTGAAAGGGGGGTTTCAACACCCCCCGAAATGTTATGTACACTATGAAATAGAATGTGTTTACATCGATTCTTTACAGTGTCGCGGCTATTTTCTAAAAAATTCCAAAATGTAAAGACATTCTTTAATCTTGCATCCCTTTGCGTTAGCTGCACAAGACACCAAATTATCTCTGACATTCCGACCGGACGCGTGTATCTACATGTTACTATTATAGCAGTTAAAACAGAAGAGGTGTTAGTTCTATTTCTGAGAGAAAAAGACAGACAGGTGCAGCTTTTCATTAATAATGTGTTTATATGTTTCTTTCTCATTCATAATAAATACAAATTATTTGTCTGCGCTTCTTTAATCACCCTGGAATTTATTTTTTACATACGGCACTGTGTATGCCTATCCTTTACCTACTATGTAGCCGAAATAAATATAAAATTAAGTAAATCAAAAAATGAGCCAGTGAGAATGAAAGTGGTGTAAGTCACATTTGAATTATTTTGAAAAGGAGAAGATTTTGCGTTTGATATTTATTTATGTAAAACGACGTACGCAGGTGCACTTTTATTTATGAATAAATTGACTTCAAGTCTGTACATGCGCACGCCGATTTACATATATACCAAACGCAACATTTTCTTTCAAAATAATTCAAATGTGACTTACACCACTTTCATTCTCACAGGCTCAAATACAGAGAGGAAATATTATAATAAATTAGTGCTATAAGTAAAGTATGGAAGGTGGCGCATACGCGTATGGTCTGCAAAGTACCAAATTATCATATAATGTAAACAAACCATGAACAAAACTAATAAAAATCAATGAATTCACGATCAAAACATCTACACAAACGAAGTTACACGTAGGAATTGTATAATTTTTCAGTAAAAATTGCTAAAACACAAACCAATAGATACATAAACGAAGCACTATAGATAATATGTTAGTTCACACATGGCGTTTGATATCATAATTTGCTTATATATATATATATATATATATATATATATATATATATATATATATATATATGTATATATATATATATATATATATATATATATGTATATATATATATATATATATATATATATATATATATATAAACTGACGATTAAATTACATTTTTACAAAACTTACGTCTAATAGGTCGTCGAATTGATTGGACAAAGATCCACAGAACGTCAGCACTGCAATTAAATTGGGAAGCCAGAAAAGTATTGCCATAGACCTGAAATTACAAGATATGCAATATTAAGAAATATCCAGGGTGTTCTACAGAAAAAGGGGCCAAAATGAAAATGAAGATATAAAAATTTATTCTAAAACTAAAATACGGAATCACTTTTTTATTTTTTTTTATTCGATCGGCCTTTGTTTTCGAGATATCGAAATTTAAACTTTAATAACAACAATAAAGAATAAATAAAAGTTTGCTTTTTATCACACTTGAATTACAATATAAATAGTAGGGTAGTTACAATAACAGAACAGACAATAATACAACAAAATTCCTTTGTGTTTGAAATTTTGTATATAAAAAAAATATTTTCTTCAAGGCGTTAGCTCTGACACCAGTCAAGTACAGCCCATGTTCATAACAGAAGCAAAGGCACTGTTCTTGAGACGATTTGTGTCGAACTGAGTAACGTTTTCAAAAAGTTTTCGCGACAGCCAGTATGTAATAAAATACAAACAAATCAAAGCATAAATAAAACGATTTTTTACTTTGTTTTTTATCACACTTCAGTTACACTTTGCAACTAGTTTCGGCTAAGCTCTAGCCATTTTCGAGCTCCTCCGAGTCATCGGATAGAGAAACCTTGTCTTAAAGTTTTATTTTGTTGCACCAAACATAAGTAGATCTTACTTAGTCTTACAATGTAAGACCGTCTTATCATTTTAAGATCCGATTTTTGTTTGGTGCAACGCTTAAAGGCCGTCTTATTATTAAGACAACGATTCGTTGGAGAAACCAGGCGTTAATTTAACAATTATATATTTTACCTCTTTAAACATGTATTAGCACATCTGAGGAAGATTGTTTGTATCTAAATTTTAGATTCATTTGCTTTAATGTGCCATGTCATTAGACATATATCCAATCACGGTTCAAAAAGTCTGTAACTGTAAGTATTCTAAAAATACAAAGAAAATAGTTTTCCAAATAGTTTTCACATTTTTCCCTCCGTGGCATGATTAGTGCGTCTTGCATCTGAAGGTCCCTCTTCCGTTTAATTACAGCTCCGCATGGTGAATTTGAATTTATTTCAATTAATAAAAGTGCACTCCACAACGGAGGCGGAGTGGTGCTCTTTTCGTGATTATTTCCCGCTCCATCATCAATCCCCGGCCATCTTTTTAATTCCGCGTCCCCCGGCCGCCGTTCCCATTGTCATGCATACATCGCGCGCCATTGTTCCCCATTAATTGTTTTTTCATACCGCGGTTGTGTTCGCTAATTGCGATGACTTAATTGAGATTGCTGCCGGCAACGATGCGACAACGCCCGGAGGGGCTCGGTGATATTTTTAAAAAGATTCCTCGGGCATCTGTTGCTCCGTCTAAGGATAATAGAGGAGAGGCAAAATCGCTCCCCGGAGGCCCGGAGCCGGACGGATGATCGATGGCCGACATCGATCGGTAATTTTTATTAATGCCGCCAGCCGGGGCCCCCCCGTCTTCGCACACCCAAAAATCCTGGTCACATTTTTAATAATTACACGCTCTAACTTCGGCCGTAAAGTGTAATCTTCTAAACGGATGCTAATAAAAACTGGTGGCAAATGAAAAATCGCGTGTGACAAAGATGCGCGTTTGAACGTCTGGCCGTTTCAAAAGAAGCGAGCCATCGCCGAGGAGAGACAATAACCGCGCGAACAAATGGCGGGGGGGTGGGAGGATGGGGGTTCATATTAATTCAGCCCGGGGGCCTTAACACGAGATTAAAGGGAACGACTGGAATATACACAAATGATCCAAAAATAAAATCAAAAGAATGATTAAAGACTTGCTGCTATAGAAAATACACAAGAAATTATTTCCTGTGTAAGGGTTTTGTTTTAATTGCAACGAAAGATACCATCAAACTACAATAGTTACAGTGGCGTAGCGAGCTTAATTCGCGCCCGGGGCACAATACCTTTTAGCGCCCCCCTCCCCATTCGAAAACCATATAATATAATCATTTGGCGCCCCTGTGTGAGTAGCGCCCGGGGCATGATGACCCCCCTTGGCCCCCTCTCGCTACGCCACTGAATAGTTAGTAGTAGAAAATATCTGTTTTATAATTTATTTTACAGTAACACAAAAGAAAAATTAAACCATAATTGGAAAATGTAAAGGTCCCTAGTACAAACCATGGGAAAATCTGAAATATTAACAAATTTCACATCGTTCAGAATAGCATTGTGACAACGGTAACCAGAAGGTAAGCATGTAACAAGAAATTCAGCACGCTCAAACTTTGCGGTATAATTCCTAGCTGTTGAGTCGTGTTGTTACTTTCGTAATCTCAAATATTAAAAGATTGAATTCATTTTGAATGGACAAGACCCCTTACATTACGCCAACACTACGCCAGCCGTTGCACTACCACAACGTTACCACTGACTCTTCCATTATGAATGCCCCTTAAAAAATCTAGCGGAGTACTGCGACCAAAACAGACTAAAGCGGGCCATAGACATTCAGGTATACCGGAGAGGTTTACCTGCGCAAAGACCTGTACAGGTAAACCCGTGTGTGTGGACAAGTTGGGTAAAACTGCACAGGCTTAGTGACCTGTACGGGCGACCGGGGAAGAATCAGCCGGCCATACAAAACCGTCCGGTTACCTCTCCGGTATACCGGAACGTCTATGGCCCGTTTAACAGTGAATAGGGAAATCAAGGAAATTAGAAGTTCGGCAAAAGCAGATAAGTTCTGGTTAAAAGAAAAGACTCCTACACATATTTAGGAGTGACTCTGCAAACCACGTTGACATTCATGGAGTACCTGAAGGCCAGGAAACTACAAGCCAGCAAGGTGCGCATTTATTACCCTGCTGGTTTGTAGTTTCCTGGCATACATACATACTTTGAGGACTAATTAATGTAATTAGTAATAATACTAATGAAAATATGGGTGCAAATATATTTTACAACGTATAACATTGAATTTCAAGTAATTTACAATTTATATTGTGCTACCGTTAAATTTTTGTGATATAATTACATAAATAGTATGCAAAGCCCTCTCCACGACATGAACTTCTGTTACCCTGCAGCGCTTTGTAATTATTCCCGAAGACTATTATTTAACATCCCGCTGATGAGTGCGTTCCCTCCCACGCGCTCTCACACTTACTTACTACACACACACACACCCCTTCGCTCATTACGACGCGTCGGGTAGCTAATCAAGTGAAGTAAATTGCAGAACATATTTATCGGTTCCCCAGTACGTTTTAAAGGGTGCGAGCGCGCGGGGGGAAACGCACAAAGTGTTGCAGCGGCTTACTTCTACGCACCCTCGAGCATAATCGAAGATTACGGGCGCGCACTCCGCAAGATGATTTAGGTGAGCCGCCGCACGCGAGCCTGAATCGTTGTATTTAGTTTACGATTTCAGACGAAAATTGACAAAGCGCGCGCGGGAGGGAGATTTATGCGGCGTGTTAAAGCACTTTAAATAATAAGGATTTTATCTGGAACGTACCTTCCTCGCTGCCGCGCGGAAATTGGCGGAATTTCGGATTTTCTTTGTGCGGGAGCGTCGATGGGGTGCCGTCGCCCCTTCCTTGACGTTTGGCGATATTGAGCTGACAGCTCGATTCATGGATGATACGTTTGCACTGACTAGAAGAACGTCAGTTACAACGTATTTGACAATATGTGTTTCTGCTTTACATACCTAAAAAATTGATAATGCATTTATGTTAGGATTGTGGCAAATTTATGAAAATATATAATAATTTTATTATTTTTATTGTATTCGATACGAGTGTAGTCATCAACTAACAAGGTTAATTGCTATATGTGTCAGATTAGTTAAGTAATAACATAGAAAATACTAATACATATTGCATATCAAGTTATTTTAATAAGGGGAAAAATAATTTCTTTTCACACACTAATTAGTATATTAATAAAACAATATGTGTACATATCAGACAGCCGGGCGACTAGGAATAGTATCCCGGGCGACTGGTCGACACCCCTGATATAGATGATTAGTAAAATATTACATATAGTGATTAAAACTATTTTAAAATTGAATGACATAGTTATAATTGGTCACAGTTATTACTTTACTGACGTTACCCGGGCGATTAGTAGACCGCGGTCGATGCTTTCACGGGTGGCCTACTGTATATAGATCAAAATATGCTATTGAAAGTTATATTGTTATAAAATAGTATAAAAAAACTTACATGAAACCCTATTTAATCATATTCCATTATTTCTAATTCACTTTACACATATCGCACTATTGTACCGCCACAATGCACTACTTATATATATATTTACAACACATTTATAAGTTGTTAAACGTGTAAATGCATGCATTGTAAGCCATTTTGTATAATAAATGTGTTTGAAACAAAAATTGGCCTTTTTCCGCAAACGCACGCTTCATTACCGACTTTATGTTTTCGTATCGTCGTCGGCCATTATGAAATATTTGAGACAGAAATAGCGTTTTCTTAATGTACGATAAAGATAGCAATATCATTTGATATTCCTATAAACAACTATAATAAAAAGTATAGCGATATGTTCATTACAGGGTACCCCTATAATAAAATTTATATAGTGGCTTTCAATGTAAAGTGAAAAGACAGATGGAAAGAGCACTGGCCCACCAGTACGAGAGAAGCATAAACTAGGAGAGCGATGGCTGACGTCAAACGATGGGTGGAGAGAAAGCACGGAAATCTGGACCATTCGACAACCTAACCTCGGCTCCCAGACATACCTGGTGATGATTGGGAAAGTGGAATATGATGCCTGCTGTTATAGTCCTTACCTGGGTTACCAGACATACCTGGTGATGAATAGGAAAGTGGAATATAATGCCTGCTGTTACAGTCCTTACCTCGGCTTCCAGACATACCTGGCGATGATTAGAAAAGTGGAATATGATGCCTGCTGTTACAGTCCTTACCTGGGCTACCAGACATACCTGGTGATGATTAGGAAAGTGGAATATGATGCCAGCTGTTACAGTCCTTACCTCGGCTTCCAGACATACCTGGTGATGATTGGGAAAGTGGAAGATGATGGCCTGCTGTTACAGCCACCGGGGAACCGACGACGCGAAACGTAAAAACAGTATTTCATATTGAAACCTAAAATATGGCATTTCTTATTCCTCTTGTTTGTTGGCGTCCGTGCTGTAAGTACAAAAGAAGAAACCTCAAATTTAAATTATACATGTGTACACAAGTAATCCCCCTCAGTATTATATATATTTTAACACACAAATAACTTCGTATATCTTCATACTCAATTACCTCAACACAAAACAGCCGAAATCATTTATTACCGTCCAATCATTAACTTAATGAGCGGGTTCTTGCCACTTGCCGTTCCGTTTTATGTAAACCCTGTCGGTAATGTCCCGAAATAATAACCCGTTTTGAGGGGGGTGGGTGCATGCGGCCGAAGTAAATTACAGGGCCGCTTAACGCGCATTTAACTCCATACCTTCAATTAAAACCGGAACCGAAATACGGCGATTGCGCGAGATCGTAAATCCGTCCGCCGTAAAAATGTTTACGAGTCGAAAATTAACGCCCGCTGCCATAAATTAATGGCGGAGGTTGGGGGGGTTGTAATTAATTACGACCCCACTGAAGACATTCGGGCGTGCGGGAGTTATAAATAACATATAAATCTGGGTAATTTGCATCTCATTTTTTTTGTTCAGTTTCTTCCAGAGAGGAAATTACAGCTACGACGTGATTTAATTGGTAAAAATTCGTGATGTGAATTTCGCAGCTTGCAAATGAATCATTTAATGCATTTATGGTAAGAGTTTTCTAGAGTATATTTTAAAGGGGCGTTTGCATAGAGCTCTATAAAAATACTACAATAATTAATTTCAAGATAATAGATTGAAATCAATTTCTCATTTAGCACGAAATAACTAACTAACTACTAATGACTCTAAATTGACTTTGTTACTATCTGATTGTCAAATGTTTAATTCAATCATATCGAAATATTCAGAAATTTCCATATTTAAATATGTAACACATTGCTACATATTTAAATATGGAAATTTCTGAATATTTCGATATGATTGTATTAAACATTTGACAATCAGATAGTAGCAAGATCAATTTAGAGTCATTAGTAGTTAGTTAGTTATTTCGTGCTAAATGAGAAATTGATTTCAATCTATTCTCTGTGTATCGATATATACAAAATAAACTTAATTGGGCCGTGTGGCTTTTCCACCGGTCAAGGGTTAAGCTCAGAGGAGTTTTATCACCCGGTATTTACCTTAACTTTACAGAAAACCTCTGAAAAACTGTGAAAGGTAATTCGCGAAAATTTGCCTCGATGGGGTTCGAACTATTGCTCCCCAATGCTCAGTACAACACGAACGATGCCACTAACCACTCGTCCACTGAGCTGGGTAATATATACACATTTTATTAAATTTATTATTTAGAATAACTTGATTATGATGAAACAAAAATGATCTTGACAATTT
The DNA here is from genome assembly GCA_963942505.1 of Lordithon lunulatus. Taxonomy (NCBI): domain Eukaryota; kingdom Metazoa; phylum Arthropoda; class Insecta; order Coleoptera; family Staphylinidae; genus Lordithon; species Lordithon lunulatus. Next base: position 1,436,504 of record OZ012668.1, read on the forward strand.
CTGATTGTCAAATGTTTTATAAATCCAAACTGAAATATTCAGAAATTTCTATATCGTAGTCATTTTAAATTTCAGCAATTTGCAGTCTTTGTAGCTCCTTGACTTCAAAAAGGTTAAGGATCACTGGTCTACATGTAGGTTGTTTTAAATTGATGGACTGAATTATAAAAAAATATGATAAAGTATTTAGAAATTAAAATTTATGATACTATTTTATATTTAATTGGGCTCAAAATAAACCAGTCCTTGATCATTTTCACTCGAAAGTAAAGTCTTTATTATTATATATATATTATTATATTATTTATATTGTACGAGCTGTTTTAAATTAATCGGCTTAAAAAAATGATAAAAAATCGAAGATTTAAGAAATTTAAATTTATGATATTACTTTACATTCTATATTTAATTAGGCTCAAAATAACTTGCTTTTTTTGATAATTTTCACATAAAAATAAAGTCTGTAGGAAGGTTTTTATTGGACGAGCTGTTTTTAATTTATCGGTTGAGTTATAAAAAAATATAAAAAATCAAAGATTTAAGAAATTTAAATTTATGGTATTATTTTACATTCTATATTTAATTAGGCTCATAATAAGAGTGGTTTTTTAATAATTTTAATCCAAAAATAAAGTCTATAGGAAGGTTTTTATTGTACGAGCGATTTGAAATTAATCGACTCGAGTTATAAAAAATGATAAAAAATCAAAAAGTTAAGAAATTTAAATTTATGATATTACTTTACATTCTATATTTAATTGGGCTTAAAATAGGCTATTTTCTGATAATTTTCACCCAAAAATAAAGTCTGCGGGAAGGTTTTTATTGTACGAGCTGTTTTAAATTAATCGACTGAGTTATAAAAAATGATAAAAAAATCGAAGATTAAAGAAATTTAAATTTATGATCTTATTTTACATTATATATTTAATTAGGCTCATAATAAGTGGTTTTTAAATAATTTTAGTCCAAAAATAAAGTCTGCAGGAAGGTTTTTATTGTACGAGCGATTTGAAATTAATCGACTCGAGTTATAAAAAATGATAAAAAATCAAAGAGTTAAGAAATTTAAATTTATGATATTACTTTACATTCTATATTTAATTGGGCTTAAAATAAGCTATTTTTTGATAATTTTCACCCAAAAATATAGTCTGCAGGAAGGTTTTTATTGTACGAGCTGGTTTGAATGAATCGACTGAGTTATAAAAAATGATAAAAAAATCGAAGATTTAAGAAATTAAAATTTATGATCTTATTTTACATTCTATATTTAATTAGGCTCATAATAAGTGTTTTTTTAATAATTTTAATCCAAACATAAAGTCTGCAGGAAGGTTTTTATTGTACGAGCGATTTCAAATTAATCGATTCGAGTTATAAAAAATGATAAAAAATCAAAGAGTTAAGAAATTTAAATTTATGATATTACTTTACATTCTATATTTAATTGGGCTTAAAATAAGCTCTTTTTTGATAATTTTTACCCAAAAATAAAGTCTGCAGGAAGGTTTTTATTGTACAAGCTGTTTTAAATTAATAGACTGAGTTATAAAAAATGATAAAAAAAATTGCAGATTTAAGAAATTTAAATTTATGATCTTATTTTACATTCTATATTTAATTAGGCTCATAATAAGTGGTTTTTTAATAATTTTAATCCAAAAATAAAGTCTGCAGGAAGGTTTTTATTGTACGAGCGATTTGAAATTAATCGACTCGAGTTATAAAAAATGATAAAAAAATCAAAGATTTAAGAAATTTAAATTTATGATATTACTTTACATTCTATATTTAATTGGGCTTAAAATAAGCTATTTTTTGATAATTTTACCCAAAAATAAAGTCTGCAGGAAGGTTTTTATTGTACGAGCTGTTTTAAATTAATCGACTGAGTTATAAAAAATGATAAAAAATCGAAGGTTTAGGAAATTAAAATTTATGATATTATTTTACATTCAATATTTAATTAGGCTCAAAATAAGTGTTTTTTTGATAATTTTCATCCAAAAATAAAGTCTACAGGAAGGTTTTTATTGTACGAGCGATTTGAAATTAATCGACTCGAGTTATAAAAAATTATAAAAATTCAAAGAGTTAAGAAATTTAAATTTATGATATTACTTTACATTCTATATTTAATTGGGCTTAAAATAAGCTATTTTTTGATAATTTTTACCCAAAAATAAAGTCTGCAGGAAGGTTTTTATTGTACGAGCTGTTTTAAATTAATCGACTGAGTTATAAAAAATGATAAAAAATCGAAGGTTTAGGAAATTAAAATTTATGATATTATTTTACATTCAATATTTAATTAGGCTCAAAATAAGTGTTTTTTGATAATTTTCATCCAAAAATAAAGTCTGCAGGAAGGTTTTTATTGTACGAGCGATTTGAAATTAATCGACTCGAGTTATAAAAAATGATAAAAAAATCAAAGATTTAAGAAATTTAAATTTATGATATTACTTTACATTCTATATTTAATTGGGCTTAACATAAGCTATTTTTTGATAATTTTTACCCAAAAATAAAGTCTGCAGGAAGGTTTTTATTTTACGAGCTGTTTTAAATTAATCGACTGAGTTATAAAAAATGATAAAAAATCGAAGGTTTAGGAAATTAAAATTTATGATATTATTTTACATTCAATATTTAATTAGGCTCAAAATAAGTGTTTTTTGATAATTTTCATTCAAAAATAAAGTCTGCAGGAAGGTTTTTATTGTACGAGCGATTTGAAATTAATCGACTCGAGTTATAAAAAATGATAAAAAATCAAAGAGTTAAGAAATTTAAATTTATGATATTACTTTACATTCTATATTTAATTGGGCTTAAAATAAGCTATTTTTTGATAATGTTTACCCAAAAATAAAGTCTGCAGGAAGGTTTTTATTGTACGAGCTGTTTTAAATTAATCGACTGAGTTATAAAAAATGATAAAAAAATCGAAGATTTAAGAAATTTAAATTTATGATCTTATTTTACATTCTATATTTAATTAGGCTCATAATAAGTGGTTTTTTAATCATTTTAATCCAAAAATAAAGTCTGCAGGAAGGTTTTTATTGTACGAGCGATTTGAAATTAATCGACTCGAGTTATAAAAAATGATAAAAAATCAAAGAGTTAAGAAATTTAAATTTATGATATTACTTTACATTCTATATTTAATTGGGCTTAAAATAAGCTATTTTTTTGATAATTTTTACCCAAAACTAAAGTCTGCAGGAAGGTTTTTATTGTACGAGCTGTTTTAAATTAATCGACTGAGTTATAAAAAATGATAAAAAAATCGAGTATTTAAGAAATTTAAATTTATGATCTTATTTTACATTATATATTTAATTAGGCTCATAATAAGTGGTTTTTAAATAATTTTAGTCCAAAAATAAAGTCTGCAGGAAGGTTTTTATTGTACGAGCGATTTGAAATTAATCGACTCGAGTTATAAAAAATGATAAAAAATCAAAGAGTTAAGAAATTTAAATTTATGATATTACTTTACATTCTATATTTAATTGGGCTTAAAATAAGCTATTTTTTGATAATTTTTACCCAAAAATAAAGTCTGAAGGAAGGTTTTTATTGTACGAGCTGTTTTAAATTAATCGACTGAGTTATAAAAAATGATAAAAAATCGAAGGTTTAAGAAATTAAAATTTATGATATTATTTTACATTCTATATTTAATTAGGCTCAAAATCAGTGTTTTTTTGATCATTTTCATCCAAAAATTAAATCTGCAGGAAGGTTTTTATTGTACGAGCTGTTATAAATTAATCGCCAGAGTTATGAAAAATGATAAAAAATCAAAGATTTAAGAAATTTAAATATATGATACTATTTTACATTCTATATTTAATTGGATTCAATATAAGCCATTTTTTGGTAATTTTCACCCAAAAATAAAGTCTGCAGGAAGATTTTTATCGTACGAGCTGTTTTTAATTAATCGACTGAGTTATTAAAAAATGATAAAAAATCGAAGATTTAAGAAATTTTAATTTATAATTTTACTTTTCATTCTATATTTAATTGGGCTCAAAATAAACCATATTCGGATAATTTGTACCCAAAAATAAAGTCTACGGGAAGGTTTTTATTGTACGAGCTGGTTTAAATTAATCGACGAGTTATAAAAAATGATAAAAAAATCAAAGATTGAAGAAATTTAAATTTATGATATTATTTTCCATTCTACATTTAATTGAACTCAAAATAAATCAGTTTTCGATAATATTCAGCCAAAAATAAAGTCCACAGAGAGGTTTTTATTGTACGAGCTGTTTAAAATTAATCGACGGAGTTATAAAAATCAAAGATTTAAGAAATTTAAATTTATGATATTATTTTACATTCTATATTTAATTAGTCTCAAAATAAGTTATTTTTTAATAATTTTCCCCCAAAAATAAAGTCTGCTGGAATGTTTTTATTGTACAAACGGTTTGAAATGAATCGACTCAATTATAAATAATGATAAAAAATCAAAGATTTAAGAAATTTAAATTTATGATATAATTTTACTTTATATATTTAATTGGGCTTAAAATTAACTACATTTTGATAATCCAAAAATAAAGTCAGCAGGAAGGTTTATATTGTACGAGTTGTTTTAAATTAATCGAATGAGTTATAAAACATCATAAAAAATCAAAGAGTTAAGAAATTTAAATGTATGATATTATTTTATTTTCTATATTTAATTGGGCTCAAAATAAATAATTTTTTGATAATTTTCAACAAAAAATAAAGTCTACAGGAAGGTTTTTATTGTACGGGCTGTTTTAAATTAATCGACTGAGTTGTAAAAAATGATAACAAATCCAAAATTTAAGAAATGTTTGATATTATTTTATATTCTTCAAGCTTAAAGCCGATTTTTTATAATTGTCGCCGAAAAATAAAGGGGGGGGGTGTATCATATGACTTGAACTATGCTCTTCATTGTTTATCCACGGATATAACAAACAATGTTCTTCACATGCAGCCCTATGAATCGAAGTATGCTCCACATTGTTTCATATTATAAAATAATTGAGCATAACTGTTATACGAACTATCCACTTTTTTTGTTTTAACACACAAATGCAACAATGCGGATTTATTATAACTTACAATACAAAATAATGAAGAGCATACTTTGATTCCTAGATTATATAGGAAAAGAACATTGTTATATTCATGGATAAAACAATGAAAACAATTTTATATATATATATATATATATATATATATATATATAGGTTATAATAAATCCTCATTGTTAGATTTATATGATAAAACAAACAAAAATGGTTAGTTGGTATGACAGTTGTGCTCATTTGTTTTATAATATAAAACAATGTGGAGCCTCTTTGATTCAGTTGAGATTATATAGGAAAAGAACATTATTATATCCATGGATAAAACAATAAAGAGCGTAATTCAAGTAATAGGGGCCCTATCCGCCCCACCTTCGTGTACTTTGTTTTATTATTTATGAATAGTAGTGTTACCATTGCTTTTTCAAAGATTGTAACCCCTCCTAATATAATGATATAATGGTGGATGCGCCGGGTAGGGCCCCCTATCCTCTATCCGAAGATATCAGTACTGAATTGGTACGATGAGAACAAAAGCCCAATATAGGACAACCACAGCAGACGAGTATTCCTTACCGAATGAAGAGGATTATGTAAGTAAATTATTCAAATTCAGTATAATTTTCCTACTAAAATCACTTCTGATTGCAAACGTCCCCCTTGGCTTCCTGTATTTCTCCTCCTTTTGTTGTTTGCGATCTATTTATCGCGGCCACAACAAACGCGCGCGGCCTGGTCTGCGGCAGAGACGGCGGTCTCTAAATGAAAACATAATTACCGAAGTTTCGCGCGTTCCTGCATAACTTCGCCGGGGCGGCAGCTCCAGGTCGGGGCGGGTGGGCCGACCGCGTGCTTATCGAGCGTCCGCTCCCCCCGTGTGGCCGGCGGCCCGTGAAGGGCCTGATTGACAGGTCCGCAACCGCCGGAGCCGGCCCACCGCCTAACGTGCGTCGTAATTAATCTTGTTTGGGCTATCGATTTCAACACACCGCCCTTTTGTACCAGCAAGAGGGTGTGGGAGAGAGAGACGTTCTACTAGCACAATTTCTGCTAAGTGGTTTGAACAAAAGTGTTTTATCCATTCGTTTTTAATGGTTTAATTCATTAGATAATTTGTTTTTCAATCACCAAACATATACACTTCTTATGACGAGTTGTGAAATTGTGTTGTCGCGAATAGATATATTTGCAGTATATGGCAACTACCATTCATCCCACCGGGTGTACCATGCTCATACCTCACAGCTCTTAGAGTCTACACCACCCAATCCGCGATAGTATTGAGCTGTTTGCAAAAACTATGCCCTGAAATAATATACAATCAATGCCAGACAATAAAAAACACTTTTATGTTCGCCCTGAATTTTATGTATTAAGAAATATTGATCTTTATTTGTAATTATAAAATGTAAAAGATCAACAAAGCTTGCTAAATAGGTTTCAGGGCGTTTTTAATATAAAAAGTGATTAAAATATATTTAAAAAAATTATCAGATGTTGTTTAAACTATTATCAAATAAAAAAAATACTATACATATATTCTAGACAAAAACTTTAATTCTCAAGAGCTGTTGAGTAATTAAGATAAAAAGCTTGTGCGTTACAACATCGTACAAGTGAATTGTGATCGCAATCCGTTTCAATTTAAAGTTTGTCAATCGCACGCCAGCCCGTTACAACATTCTGTTCGTTCTTTCCGTGCGTTCGGACCCCCTCAGACAAACTGGGGGGACTCGTTTGCGTACACATTCCGGTTTTGCAAATATGATATGAATGGTTGGTGATCGGTCGTGCGCGAGCCCGTGTCAAACACAGCACTTACAGCGGTACATTAGCAAAATGCAAACCGCGCTCGCGCCGCATACCAAACAGATCCGTGACTACCATGCCAACAACCCAACTGCTTACCAAAAGTACATAACAGCAGACATCGTTTTAAATGTGATATATTATATATAAAAAGCTTTATTGGGTATTGCATTATAAAATAAAACTAAAATAGAGAGAGAATCTATGTTAATTCAGGATAATAGCCTGAATAAACATGGATCCATGTTTATTCAGGCTATTTAATTAATTTCACAAATAATTAAGAATTCTTACCAATAAGAAATATAATTCTGCTAAAAATATAATAAAATTGTAGAATAAGAAAAGCAAGAGAAAAGAAAAATATAATGTTCTTCATTCAGTTGAGATTAAAATTTTAAAAAAAACTTCTATCTTTATTGGGCTAAAGAAAAATATAATGTTCTTCATTCAGTTGAGATTAATATAAAAATGAATAAAAAAAAACTTCTATCTTTATCGGGCTATCAGCCGTGGGGCTTTTCCGCCGATCAAGGGAGAAGCTCAGAGGAGTTTAATCTCCCGGTATATACCTTAACTTCACAGAAAACCTCTGAAAAACTGTGAAAGGTGATTCGCGAATATTCGCCCCGCTGGGCTCCCCAATGCTCAGTACGAGACGGACGATGCCTCTAACCACTGAGTTGGGTAGATTAAAATATAATTGGAGATAATACTTAAATTAATATTCATATTCGTGTTGGTCTATTTGGATATCATCTATAGCAACGCGACCAAAATGAAAGTGATAGTAGGAGGTATGGGGTCACTTAGACAGTCCCCACTACTACCCCAATATAATCACCGCTTATTTAAAAGCGAAAGGTAAAAGGCGAATATATATATATATATATATATATATATATATATATATATATATATATATATATATATATTATCTTCAATCATTTCTTCAATTATTATAATATATTTCAATCAAAACAACCATTCAACAAAATATCCCCTCAGTATCTTCCAATGTCGCAAAAGAAACTCGCCTGAAAATAATTTCTATCCTCAATCAATCGATTTTCATCCGATTGTATTTTCAAGTGAAACCATTGTCCGTTATGAAATTCCAATCCATCTTATTCCGCTTGATAAAGATGCCGCCATTAACTAGCCCGAACGTTGAGCGGTCAAGCTTTCATTGTGCAATTCATCACGGCGTGCACCCGCGTCCCCAATGCCACCCCCACACCGGGCACGGATGGCGCTGCCAACTGCACGTCCACACACGCGCGCACATAACTGCATATTAATAACACCGGACTAATTAATTACCGAACTCCCACCAAACAAAAAAAATCTGAAATATATGTCTGGAGGAAATCAGCAGGATTTAAGGTACAATATTCTGTTTGCTGGAATTAATAAAATGTTCGACACGGTTAAACGTAATCAACAACGGGCACGCGGCCGGAATGATTTGATTAATGGAAGTTGCTGCACGTCAGCGGCAGAAATATTGAGGGAAAATGTTACCGTGTAAAACATTCGGGTCGTAAGTACTTTAAGATATAAAAATAATAAATGAACACATGTTATGATATTGCTATTTCAATTTCTGTATATCATAACTACTGTTGATTAAAATTAGTAATTTTGAACGAAATAGTTAGTAAAAAATATTCATGACTGTAAACCGACAGTTGTTGCATGGGATGGGATCACACATATTTTTTTTCTTTTTGCAAGAACAGTGGTAGTAGTGACATCTTTAACAACTTACTAGTTGAAGTAAGTTGTCAAGTATGTCACTACTACCACAGTTCTTGCAAAAAGAAAAGCATGGGTATGATCATTTATTCTCCCACATATGTTCGATTGGTGATAAGTCTAGCTGCCATGGAAGCAGTTCAACATTAGTAGTATTTAGAAACTCTTGCGGTATGCGGCCGCGCATTATCTGCAAAATGGATTTTCCATTTCTTGCAGATATGGCAGTAATAGGGTGGGATCACCCCCATGCTTTTCTGCATACCGCAAGAGTTTCTAAATACTACTAATGTTGAGCTGCTTCCATGGCAGCTAGACTTATCACCAATCGAACATATGTGGGAGAATAAATGATTTACAGCCGCCCCCAAACAATGTAGATGTCCTTCAACAACGGATTTTAAAAGCATGGGACGGTGTACCTAAGGCTATCATAGATTCGCTCATTTCAAGTATGCCTAATCGGCTACTGAATGTGTAAGAATCAGAGGAGGATCGACGTATTATTAGTGTGAACAATATTTGTATCTTGCTGAAATTTTCATCGTTTCTTAATAGGAATAAAATACAAGTTTTCTCAAAATTTCATCAAAATACATCCAATAAACATCGATGTATCTTGATGAAATATTGAGAAAACTTGTGTTTTATTGTATAGTGTTGGCGGCGAGTTTATAATATTGTGTTGATTGCATAGAAGTAGATGAGTTGCAGCACTTCAGCAGTAACAGTAATTTCATCTGCAGTTTTAGTGTATATTATTCTGACTGTTAAATTTACAAAATTGCACACCACCCCCTGTCATATCGTACATCACTACACCGCCGCGCCGCCTTCATGACATATGCATACGGGTGCAAGCGAGCGCGTCCGGAATGCAGACAACCCCGTCGGCGGCAGCGAAGTCGTTCCGCAGAAACAAGGGACTTGTATTATTGATAAAAATATTGATAAAAACGAGCGCGCGCGCCCCCCCAACAAATTGTTTTATGCGACCCGAGTAAGTAATGCGGTGGCGTGTCGATCTCAAATTGATATACCGCGGGCCCGCGCGATTATAACGCAGGGCACCCGCGGGACCGCAGCCACTTCGGGCTATGATTTAATGCCCCCCGATATTTTACATTCCTGCAGTCCTGGCAGGAAAGGTAGGAGGCTCGCGCGCGCGGGCGGGCTTATAAATTTCACGTTAGAATGCGGCCAGGGCATTAACGTTATGAAGGGTTATTACTATTTACAAATGCTCATTGCGCGCACCTGCTAATATCGTCCGGACCGGGCCCGGAGGGTTTTTATACACTCCACCCCCCTGCATCACCCGACGATGCTGGAACAAAGAGCTTTTGTCTCACCAACTTGATATGCGGGGACATCCGAATAATTACGTGGAAAAAAATACTCATCTGAGTGTGAGTATGAGTCGCGGCGGGATGTTGGAATTGATTAAAACCGGAGTGGTGCCGAGTTGCAGACAATTAAAATTAAGTGATATAATGAGAATGGAATTTCTACGAAATGTACAATTTATTTTCGTACTACTTTTATTAATGATTTTTTTTTAGAAATATCAAAAAAATGGGTCACGATGTTGTCAAGCAGAGAACCCGGTTCAAATCTTACAAAGCGTGCGCGTGCAAGCTTAAAAGTATTTTGTTTTGTGAGATTTGAACTCACGATCTTCAGCGCAGGAAGGTAATGGCATCTTAAAAACTTTTTCTAACTAAGATGTCTATGTCTATGTCTATGTCTATGTCTATGTCTATGTCTATGTCTATGTCTATGTCTATGTCTATGTCTATGTCTATGTCTATGTCTATGTCTATGTCTATGTCTATGTCTATGTCTATGTCTATGTCTATGTCTATGTCTATGTCTATGTCTATGTCTATGTCTATGTCTATGTCTATGTCTATGTCTATGTCTATGTCTATGTCTATGTCTATGTCTATGTCTATGTCTATGTCTATGTCTATGTCTATGTCTATGTCTATGTCTATGTCTATGTCTATGTCTATGTCTATGTCTATGTCTATGTCTATGTCTATGTCTATGTCTATGTCTATGTCTATGTCTATGTCTATGTCTATGTCTATGTCTATGTCTATGTCTATGTCTATGTCTATGTCTATGTCTATGTCTATGTCTATGTCTATGTCTATGTCTATGTCTATGTCTATGTCTATGTCTATGTCTATGTCTATGTCTATGTCTATGTCTATGTCTATGTCTATGTCTATGTCTATGTCTATGTCTATGTCTATGTCTATGTCTATGTCTATGTCTATGTCTATGTCTATGTCTATGTCTATGTCTATGTCTATGTCTATGTCTATGTCTATGTCTATGTCTATGTCTATGTCTATGTCTATGTCTATGTCTATGTCTATGTCTATGTCTATGTCTATGTCTATGTCTATGTCTATGTCTATGTCTATGTCTATGTCTATGTCTATGTCTATGTCTATGTCTATGTCTATGTCTATGTCTATGTCTATGTCTATGTCTATGTCTATGTCTATGTCTATGTCTATGTCTATGTCTATGTCTATGTCTATGTCTATGTCTATGTCTATGTCTATGTCTATGTCTATGTCTATGTCTATGTCTATGTCTATGTCTATGTCTATGTCTATGTCTATGTCTATGTCTATGTCTATGTCTATGTCTATGTCTATGTCTATGTCTATGTCTATGTCTATGTCTATGTCTATGTCTATGTCTATGTCTATGTCTATGTCTATGTCTATGTCTATGTCTATGTCTATGTCTATGTCTATGTCTATGTCTATGTCTATGTCTATGTCTATGTCTATGTCTATGTCTATGTCTATGTCTATGTCTATGTCTATGTCTATGTCTATGTCTATGTCTATGTCTATGTCTATGTCTATGTCTATGTCTATGTCTATGTCTATGTCTATGTCTATGTCTATGTCTATGTCTATGTCTATGTCTATGTCTATGTCTATGTCTATGTCTATGTCATAAATCGATTTAATACTATTTTTCGTACATGGAACTTTTTCAATTAAACTAAGCATTCGCACTAATTTCTTCATAGCGGCGTTAATAATGCAAACAAATAAACAAATTATACCTTATTATGAGGCTACAACATTGCCTACTACGATGAAGTAATAGAAAAATTCAAAACTCAAAAAATCGATTTAATACGATTTTTCATACATGGAACTTTTTCAATTAAAGTAAGCATTCGCACTAATATCTTCATAGCTGAGTTAATAATGCAAACAAATAAACAAATTATACCTCATTATGAGGCTACAACATTGCTTTCTACGATGAAGTAATAGAAAAATTCAAAACTCAAAAAATCGATTTAATACGATTTTTCATACATGGAACTTTTTCAATTAAAGTAAGTATTCGCACTAATTTTTTCATAGCTGAGTTAATAATGCAAACAAATAAACAAATTTTACCTCATTATGAGGCTACAATATTGCTTTCTACGATGAAGTAATAGAAAAATTAAAAACTCAAAAAATCGATTTCATACGATTTTTCATACATGGAACTTTTTCAATTAAAGTAAGCATTCGCACTAATATCTTCATAGCTGAGTTAATAATGCAAACAAATAAACAAATTATACCTCATTATGAGGCTACAACATTGCTTTCTACGATGAAGTAATAGAAAAATTCAAAACTCAAAAAATCGATTTAATACGATTTTTCATACATGGAACTTTTTCAATTAAAGTAAGCATTCGCACTAATATCTTCATAGCTGAGTTAATAATGCAAACAAATAAACAAATTATACCTCATTATGAGGCTACAACATTGCTTTCTACGATGAAGTAATAGAAAAATTCAAAACTCAAAAAATCGATTTAATACGATTTTTCATACATGGAACTTTTTCAATTAAAGTAAGTATTCGCACTAATTTTTTCATAGTTGAGTTAATAATGCAAACAAATAAACAAATTTTACCTCATTATGAGGCTACAATATTGCTTTCTACGATGAAGTAATAGAAAAATTAAAAACTCAAAAAATCGATTTCATACGATTTTTCATACATGGAACTTTTTCAATTAAAGTAAGCATTCGCACTAATATCTTCATAGCTGAGTTAATAATGCAAACAAATAAACAAATTATACCTCATTATGAGGCTACAACATTGCTTTCTACGATGAAGTAATAGAAAAATTCAAAACTCAAAAAATCGATTTAATACGATTTTTCATACATGGAACTTTTTCAATTAAAGTAAGTATTCGCACTAATTTTTTCATAGCTGAGTTAATAATGCAAACAAATAAACAAATTTTACCTCATTATGAGGCTACAATATTGCTTTCTACGATGAAGTAATAGAAAAATTAAAAACTCAAAAAATCGATTTCATACGATTTTTCATACATGGAACTTTTTCAATTAAAGTAAGCATTCGCACTAATATCTTCATAGCTGAGTTAATAATGCAAACAAATAAACAAATTATACCTCATTATGAGGCTACAACATTGCTTTCTACGATGAAGTAATAGAAAAATTCAAAACTCAAAAAATCGATTTAATACGATTTTTCATACATGGAACTTTTTCAATTAAAGTAAGCACTCGCACTAGTTTCTTCATAGCTGAGTTAATAATGCAAACAAATAAACAAATTATACCTCATTATGAGGCTACAACATTGCTTTCTACGATCAAGTTATAGAAAAATTAAAAACTCAAAAAATCGATTTAATACGATTTTTCATACATGGAACTTTTTCAATAAAATTAAGTATTCGCACTAATTGCTTCATAGCTGAGTTAATAATGCAAACAAATAAACAAATTATACATCATTATGAGGCTACAACATTGCTTTCTACGATGAAGAAATAGTAAAATTCAAAACTCAAAAAATCGATTTAATACGATTATTCATACATGGAACTTTTTCAATAAAAGTAAGTATTCGCACTAATTTTTTCATAGCTGAGTTAATAATGCAAACAAATAAACAAATTTTACCTCATTTTGAGGCTACAACATTGCGTTCTACGATGAAGCAATACAAAAATTAAAAACTCAAAAAATCGATTTAATACGATTTTTCATACATGGAACTTTTTCAATTAAAGTAAGCATTCGCACTAATTTCTTCATAGCTGAGTTAATAATGCAAACAAATAAACAAGTTATACCTCATTATGAGGTTACAATATTGCTTTCTACGATGAAGTAATCGAAAAATTCAAAACAACTCAAAAAATTGATTTAATACGATTTTTCATACATGGAACTTTTTCAATTAAAGTAGGTATTCGCACTAATTTCTTCATAGCTGAGTTATAATGAAAACAAATAAACAAATTATACCTCATTATGAGGCTACAACATTCGCCTTCTACGATGAAGTAATAGAAAAATTCAAAACTCAAAAAATCGATTTAATACGATTTTTCATACATGGAACTTTTTCACTGAAAGTAAGCATTCGCACTAATTTCTTCATAGCTGAGTTAATAATGCAAACAAATAAACAAATTATACCTCATTATGAGGCTACAACATTGCTTTCTACGATGAAGCAATATAAAAATTCAAAACTCAAAAAATCGATTTAATACGATTTTTCATACATGGAACTTTTTCAATTAAAGTAAGCATTCGCACTAATTTCTTAATTTCTTCATAGCTGAGTTAATAATGCAAACAAATAAACAAATTATACCTCATTATGAGGCTACATCATTGCTTTCTACGATGCAGTAATAGAAAAATTAAAAACTCAAAAAATCGATTTAATACGATTTTTCATACATGGAACTTTTTCAATTAAAGTAAGCATTCGCACTAATTTCTTCATAGCTGAGTTAATAATGCAAACAAATAAACATGTATGTAAGTATGTATGTATGTATGTATGAATGTATGTATGTATGTATGTATGTATGTATGTATGTATGTATGTATGTATGTATGTATGTATGTATGTATGTATGTATGTATGTATGTATGTATGTATGTATGTATGTATGTATGTATGTATGTATGTATGTATGTATGTATGTATGTATGTATGTATGTATGTATGTATATATGTATGTATGTATGTATGTATGAGAAATGTGAGAAAAAATTTGGGAAATGTGTAAAAAATATGGAAAACTGTGGAAAAATGTGCTACATGTAACATCAGGATCAGGCCGCGGTATTATATTTCTGCGTCCATTGCGACTCATTATTTATATAATAAAAAAAAATACTTTTTTAAACAATTGTCTATTAGCAATATTTTCCAACTATTTTACGTAGTACGAGTGAAACTATTGTTTTAATATATTTATAGCTAACAAACCGAGCTGCTGGTTAAGGCAGAAGTTCAGAGGAGTGTAATCACCAAATACTGGATAATTAACTTAATAGAAAACTTCTGAAAAGCTGTGAAGGGTGATTGATGAAATTTTACCTATCGCGTGATTTGAACTCAATGGTCAGTACGAGATCTAACCACTAGGCCGGTGAGCTTGTTACATCCGGCATTTATTATTTAACTTCGATTTCGCCCACAACGAGGTTTATAAACAATATGTTTGTAATTATAGCCATCAGATTCAGTTTATAGCATATATTTTTCGTCCAATATCGTTAAAACGTGCATTCGGTGTATCCACACACGATTGGAATATGTGTGTGCATTCGTACGTCCGGGGATGGGGCTGAAAGATATATGTGTATGAACGAGAGTAAGTTCACCCTTGAGGCTCTAATCGGGCTCATTTTTAACCCGCACCCTCTCCCTTTATCCACCTTATAAACTCCTAGGCTCCTTTTGCGGATCCCGTGTTTTATGCGGAGACTTTACAATGAAGAGCTACGCATGGTCCCCGGTGAACTATAAATTGATTGTGGGGAAACGCATAAAACAATTATGACAAAATGATATGATATACGATTTTTTAAGAGGAATAGAATTTATATCCAAAAACTGATCAAAATTCAATATATACATTTTCGCCTTGTTGTGCCAATAAATTGTAAACTTAAATAATTTCTGGTATATTTACAACAAAATTATTTCCTTCCTCACCACGAGGTTATATATATATATATATATATATATATATATATATATTATATACATGAATATAAACAACAAAACTCAAATAAAAATAAAGGCATTTCTCCCTGCTTT
This sequence comes from Lordithon lunulatus, assembly GCA_963942505.1. NCBI lineage: Eukaryota > Metazoa > Arthropoda > Insecta > Coleoptera > Staphylinidae > Lordithon > Lordithon lunulatus. Next base: position 1,452,328 of record OZ012668.1, read on the forward strand.
CGGTGGCCATTTCCTGTATGGTTGTGGTCCCTGGTGTTGAGGGTTCTCAGGTGTCTTTTTCTTTGTTGTTCATTGCTTCATTATTATTATTTTTTATTTGTAAGCAATATTTTATTATGTTTAATTTATATTAGGACCCTCAGACGTTGCGATGTATGCACAATACAACGTGTTTAAAGAGGTGTTCCAATTTATTTTTTTTGTAATTTTTATGTTTTAGTTTTGTGCGCGGACTATATATAAGTAATAGAAAAATTCAAAACTCAAAAAATCGATTTAATACGACTTTTCATACATGGAATTTTTTCAATTAAAGTAAGCATTCGCACTAATTTCTTCATAGCTGAGTTAATAATGCATACAAATAAACAAATTATACCTCATTATGAGGCTACAACATTGCCTTCTACGATGAAATAATAGAAAAATTCAAAACTCAAAAAATCGATTTAATACGACTTTTCATACATGGAATTTTTTCAATTAAAATAAGCATTCGCACTTATTTCTTCATAGCTGAGTTAATAATGCATACAAATAAACAAATTATACCTCATTATGAGGCTACAACATTGCCTTCTACGATGAAATAATAGAAAAATTCAAAACTCAAAAAATCGATTTAATACGATTTTTCATACATGGAATTTTTTCAATTAAAGTAAGCATTCGCACTAATTTCTTCATAGCTGAGTTAATAATGCATACAAATAAACAAATTATACCTCATTATGAGGCTACAACATTGCCTTCTACGATGAAATAATAGAAAAATTCAAAACTCAAAAAATCGATTTAATACGACTTTTCATACATGGAATTTTTTCAATTAAAGTAAGCATTCGCACTAATTTCTTCATATCTGAGTTAATAATGCATACAAATAAACAAATGATACCTCATTATGAGGCTACAACATTGCCTTCTACGATGAAATAATAGAAAAATTCAAAACTCAAAAAATCGATCTAATACGATTTTTCATACATGGAACTTTTTCGCTTGCTAATCGAATTTCCTCTGATGTAAGGATTTTGTTTTAAAATAAGTAAAAACATTTCAGGCTATATTATGATTACATTCGACTTTTATAAGAACTCTAGGATTACGTTACTCATGTAATACAGTATTTCTAGGTGTAATAAAAGCGGGCACGAGTCGTAGTCGTTCACGTCTAGGGGGGGTGGAGGGCTATAAAATAACCCATAACACGTCAGGTACATCAATATCGTCGATAGGACTATGGGATGTTTGTTGCGGGATAATAAACGTCATACCGTATAAAACCCTTATTACAAATTGGTTACAGACAGGAACTCCATTTCGAGGCGCGGGAATAAAACGGGAACATGGGATCTCTTAAGCGCCAATGGAAGAAACAACAGTAAGCTGGTGGGAAGGGGTGAGTTAATGTCATCATAATTTTGTCAGTGATATGGGGAGGTAACTCAACTCGATTATTCGTACTATATTAAATAAGGAATCAAAATATTTTAGAAAGGGGTGGAAAAGTGTGAAAATAAATAGTAAATCATTTGTTTGCTCCATATTAACAATAACAAAGGCTATTCCAACAAGAGTGCACAATTTAATTTAAAAGTATATAATATATTAAGTTTTTGAGAGTGTTACTTTTATTTCTATTTGTATTTTTATTTTTATTTATTTTTATTGTGGTTGGTGATGTTGACTGCTCTTCAACATCACCAACCACAACAAAAATAAATAGAAATAAAAATACAAATAGAAATAAAAGTAACACTCTGTAAAAACTTAAAATATTATTTTTTGTGAGGGAACTGCCAATAAAGGTCTTTTTTTTAAATATTTTAAGTCAAAATAAATAGTGAAAACTCATTTTCGAATTATTAACTAGTATTAGAAACACTATAAAAAACTAAATGTTATACGGTCTCAAATTTGGTCAAAATTGTTTGAAAACTCCATTTCAAAAACGCCTTTTTTGGCAAATTTCTCGAAAACGATAAGTCGTATTTAGTTCTAATTTGAAAATTTACATTATATAATAACTAGTCTGTTACTTTTGCTGTAGTTAGACAAAAAACTGCAAAAAGAAGTAAGGATTTCAATTTATTCAATAAAAAAAAATTATTTGAATAAATTTTAAAATTTAATTTTAATTTAAAATTTAAATAATTTTAAATATTTTGGATTTTATGTTATTTTTTTATATCCCTTCAGGTACTATTTAATAATTGAAAAATTGTCTTTCACCATTTGTTTCAGTTTAAAAGTTATCAAAAAATAACATCAAATCCAAAATACATTTTTCGTTTTTTATTGAAACAATTCACGTACTTGATTTAGCAGTTTTTTTTGCTAACCATAACAAAATCAACTGTATACTACTGATCCATGATGTGATGGCTGTAGACTACTATCCAGTTACAATGTGATGGTAATCCAGTTACTATGTAATGGTACATCAACCAATATTAAGAAAAAGGTTTATTTGAAGGTTTTATTTACAATCATAAGTATTTGTATTTATTAATCGTGCGAGAAATTGGCTTACAAAAACCAAAGTGAATTAAGAGTGTTCGAAATTATCTTTTATTAAGTTTAATATTGATTTCACTAGAAACGAGATTGTATTCTAAAATATTATTATTCATCAATTTAAAGTTAGTACAAATGGTATAATAAATAAAACTCAATTAATATTAATGTCATCGTGTGATACCTACTGTTTAACTATAATTTAATTGAGTATATTACTAAAGCAATCATAAATACCCTAAATTATACTTAATTCGTCTGTTGCTATTAAATAACCCTGCGAGCGGGGGTAACTGCGTTTCTGTATTGGAACTTTATTATTTCGTGGCGTTGGCGGCTGTGTGTGGGGGGAGGGCGGCGGCAGATGTAAGATTTAGGCGGTTTAATTATTAAAAGCACCGCCGAGCGAGCAGGTGGGCATAAAGATGTCGGACAAATCGCTCCGGTTCGGAAACGGCGCTAACAAGGGGCGGCGGGTCACACGACTCGTAAATTGATCCGAATTAAGCGATATTTAATTACAAGTATTACGCGGGGGTGCACTAAAATGTACACTTGTACGACGGCGACACGTGCCGCGACAGTTTACGCGGGGTAGGGTTTATGGAGGCGGCCGTATTTAATTTTTTTTGTTCAGGGAGTGAGTAATGTTAATGGGTTTCAGTTGGCGAAACGGGACGTGTTTGTAATTTGAAATGTGTGTTCAGATTATTACAACAAAAATGAGCTAGTTTATGATCACAATAATCAAGAAAATGATATTAAGAAACTCAGTTGATACTTTTATTGGTACGTTGCTATCACCAAAGATAATAGAGAGATGAAGATATATTTATTGTAACATACATACATACAAGATATACATACATGTACAAGACGCCATCGACCGTGGTCTTTCAGCCTAAAGATAATTGATTTTCAAATAAAATCCAACATATATAAGTGTGAACCCACCTCTTAGCAATCTACATCGTTTTATTTATCCTTTAAAATGAATTATCACAAAGTAGACGCTTTAACAATCCAATATCAAAAAGACCATATTTTGTCATGTCTTGAACTACCTAGCATTACAAATAAGAACGCTACCGAGTTTAAACATGAGGAAAAATGTTAATTTTATAAAGTAATGAAACTTTCCACCTAGAGAGAAAGTTTAACGCTATCTGGCAACATCATATTAATGCACACCCATATTTAATAACCGTGAAGATGTTCTGATATAACAAAATCGTGAGGTTAAAGTCACTGATTGAAAATTATCTCTAGAGTTATCTGCTTTATACAATCAGGTCTAAAAGAAATAGCTATCATTAGTAATATTATATTATTTTTAAGTAGCTCAAATAAGTCTTCCTCTATTGTGGTCTAGGGAAACTGAACTGTTTTTTTAGCAGAAATTAGCAGAACATACAAAAACTTGTAAGTAATTAACGGCTAACCACTGCACTAAACTACACTCGTATACAATAAAAACAGTTATTGTTTGAGAGTATGAATTATGAGGCTACATCAAGATTAAATCGCCTGTAATAAATTGAAACACATTACCGAATAAAAAATACCATCAGTGGTATTTAGGATAAACGCAGTAGTGTGTCATGTGTTGAAAAGTATTAAAATCTCCCCACATTCGCACATCTAACGATGTAGATAGGGCATATGTGTATGCCAACGCGAGCTTATAAAACCCCGTGTTATCTGCGCGACCACCGGTCATCCGTGGGTGGTAGGCAAACACGCGCTGGCGAGCGTGCCGAAAATAATTACCCCCCCATCATTGTAATAACGACCCCAAAACACACACACACATACATACACATACATACATATACAGAAACTGGTTCGTATTAAAAATTTAAAACAACGCTGCGGTCATTCCGGTACAGTTGTGCGGAGGGGTTGCGAAATTGCACATTTGTGGTTTGCAGGATTTGAGATGGGAGCTAAGTTTTTTTTTTTAATAAATTTATATTTCATTCAATTACATAATATAATGTTTAATAACAATAACAATAATTACTTTTTATTTGACATTTACAGGAAAATAAGCACAGAAGAAAGAATTTAAAAATAATAATAGAAATATTAAGTATATTTATATTTCTATTATTATTTTTAAATTAATTATGAATTACTATACGTGCTACATTTTTAATAAGGTCTTGTTGTATATATCACAGTACATCATAACATATTCTGCACAAATTTGGAATCAGAGTATTGAGACCTAAAGTTACTTTACCTAGAGTTTAGTAAAATATTTGGGGTGGGCGTACCACACGACTTTTCAAATTACATTGATAAAGGCACCTTACACGATCAATATTACTGTCAATATTTTAGAAGAATGACAGTACTACTGAACGATAAAATATTTAATATGTTCATTATTCTAAAATATTGCCAGTATTACTCATCATGTAAGGTATAGTAATGATGTAATGAAGAGAATACTGATCTTTATCCGGATAATTGATTACTTGATTAATATAAAAAGAGGATTGAAACAAATATTGACAGTACTAGGATTAACAGTATTATTGACCGTTTAAGGTGCCTTATATTGCTAAACGAGTGATAACAAATACAAATGCAATAATACGGTGATTATATGAATTTGATTTGTATTTCAGATCAAATATCAAATTGCCATGACATTGCAAACGAGTAACGTTTTCCATGATGGCCGCCGCTATTGTCATGGAAACAAAACAATATTTGCAGTCTGTCGAGCCGACAATTATTCGTTATCAGTGTAAATAAAATATTGTGTGATTGTGTGTTAAATATTGAGACACGGCGTATAAGAATAGGACGATTGCCATCCTGCAACTACAGCTGATTCAAACGAATCTGTATTTCTCGAAAACGAGGTAAGTTTTGCATCAACTTGACCGCCCTCGCAGGGCAGTCTTCTACATACAATATACAATTGCGGAATCAGCCTGCGGAACGTCCATTCGTAATAAGCTTCATTTCTAAAAACACATCTTAGATCTCATCAGTGTAGCTCAACTAGTGAGGATGAATTATGAAAATAAATCCAGCTTAGTGGCCCAGTGGTTAGAGACGTCTTCCGTCTCGTACTGAGCATTAGGGAGCCAGAGTTCGATCCCTAGAGGGGAGAGAATTTTCGCGAATCACCTTTCACAGTTTATCAGAGGTTTTCTGTGAAGTTAAGGTAAATACCGGGTGAATTAAACTACTCTGAGCTTCTCCCTTGACCGGCGGAAAAGCCTCACGGCTGATACCACTACAAAGGTAGAAGTTTTCTTTTTTTTAAGTATACCATTGCGGCGGTAAAGTCGAGGATTTGAGGAAAAATAAAATAAAAATGAATGATACAACTTTCCCTCTAGGGAATTTTTGTATATAACCACTCGAGTTATTGTGTGACTCGAATAGTTCTTCTTCTTCTTCTTCACGTGCCAACTCCTACTCGGAGGTCAAAATTGACTGGTAGGAAGAGTGAGCAGCCTTAAAGGGAGGTTTCACAATGGGCCCATTTTGAGGCCTAAATGTCTGTAGCTATACTACCCTCCAGCCAACTATCCAGAACTATCCTACTCGGAGGTTAGCTATCATCGTGGCTATTCTGATCTTTGAAACCGCTGCTCGGAAAAGATCTTTAGAGGTGCAGCCAAACCAGTCTCTTAGGTTCCGCATCCAGGATATTCTGCGTCTTCCCACACTTCTCTTGCCTGCTATTTTCCCCTGCATAATTAGCTGCAGTACATTATATTTATCCCATCGCATAGTATGTCCCAAATATTCGAAATTCCCTAGGGGGAAAGTTGTATCATTAATTTTTATTTAAATCATATATGTTCCAACTTTCAAAAACCTGTAGCATTTCCAGTTTAATTTGAAAAATCATTGGAATTGCGTGTCCAATCATTATTCATTATTGAGCATAAGCAACACGGGAATATATTTTTCACCAGCGGAATCCTGTATTTATCTGGGCCTAAAACCTTTAGAAGATAGAAGGAAGACCCTGTCATGTACACTCGTTTTCTTTTAAACGGTATGGTGAATTCAGGGTGTTTGTTAACTTATTAAGTTTTCGCGTACCTTCTAGAGAATTAAGAAACCTACAGTTTCTACACATCCCATACTATATGTATGTTGTAAATGCTAATAATAGCGTTAATAAATAAATAAATAAATAAATAATAATCAGTAGTCGATTTTAAATCTTTGGTATCGTAACTAATTTATAAAAATTAACTGTATATGGTATACAACACTAAACCAACTAGAGAAAACAAAAGCGTTTTAATAAGAAAAGGATTTTTCCATCAAGTTATATTCCGAGCAATATCCCCCCTATTAAATATTGGGCTAGGCAAGTCCCGGCTCTCATAAACTCCGTAATTGGCAGTCACCGGAGCCTGATCCGCGCAACGTAACTACTTTTTACCGTTGCCGCCGCCCCCCCTACATATACCTTTTTACCAATTTATACCTGCATATGTGCGCCTCTCGCCTCGAATTTCATTCCTCCAACTCTTCTTCTAGCGGGCCGATAAGATGGCGGTAAGACGACGCCAGGTGAGGCCGCGGGGGCGGCGCCGCGGACGCATTGGCCGCGGCACGTGCGTGACCGCCGCCGCCGCCAATGGGGCCCGCACGGGAAACGGCCGGCACCGGTGCCCGGCCAATAGTTTGGCCCGCGCCGTTTTTTTTCCTACTTGTTTGTTTGTCCTTTTTACAATATACTCGTGTGCGGTGGCCAGGACTCGTCTCTCATCTATAAACATGCGATCTGCACAAGGAAAAAAGGAAAAATTGCTGGGGCTCGGGCGAATTATTAATAAACGTGTGTTTTTCCCTGCACGTCGCGCGCTACTAGTATGCCCAGCAGGAAAAAAATATATGAGGTTTGTAGAGGGCTAACAAATGTGGGGACATTTTTCAGAGGTTAATATTAAGAGGGTTAATCTTGTTAAAGGGATTATAATAAATATTTAATGTATGCTGAATTAAACTGAAATTGCTTGTTAATTATAAACAAACGGTGTAAATTATAACTAAAGAAAGTTAACTAACTTTATTTAATTATATCCAACTCGGTCTGCTAGAAGAAGAGTTGGAGGAATTAAATTGGAGGCGAAAGGGGTACATATGCAAGTATAAATTGGTAAAAAGATATATGTAGGGGTAGGCGGCAACGGTAAAAAGTAGTTAGTTAACTTTCTTTATTTATAATTTTTCAGAGGTTAATTTTAAAAGGTTTAATGTTGTTAAGGGGTTACATACCTTTTTGTGCGGAAAAATTGAGGAAAGTTTGAATTTTTGTAAAAGTTTTTTTTACATCAAAATTATAATTTATTAATAGTAGGTTTTTAGCGAAAAAAATAAGTATTAGTTTATAAAAAAAATTCATAATTGGCGGAGTTATGGCCCTTTCCCCGAAACCCTCTTTTTTTGATGAGGCTTGCGGTGATCATCATGAAAGTCTAGCAGATCAATTGAAATCATAAAACCCAAAAAATTTCACTAGTATAGGGACCTTCCTAGTACTTGAACGATTATTTAAATAAATATTTTGTTTTTTCAGCATACGGGAACGTTTTTCCCAAAAACGCAATGTTTTGAGCTTTAAAATTTTTATTAAAAAATTCGTATTTGCAAAATAAAAATTTATGCATAAAAAATGAATCGTTCAAGTACTGACAACATTAATTACAAACAATTCAAAAGAAATAGGAAGAAGATCGGTCAAATAGTTTTTCGGCAATCGCGATCACGGCAAAGGCACTTTTGGAAAACACCATTTCGAGATAATCGAGTTTAGCGTGTAATTTTGTTTCGGGAATCCATACTGATTTTGCGAAAAGACGGCAATGGATACAGACATTTTATATTGTTTAAACTATGCCAAGGAGAGTGTTATCCTATGGAAAAACTATGCGAACAATGGTGGGGTGGGCGGGCGGCCCCCCCACGACTTGAACTATGCATTACACTATTATCCAATATTTTCTATGATTAAATTAATGTCATTTATTAATTTAAGACTAATTAAAAAAATATATGTGAAAAATAATGTAATGCATAGTTCAAGCCGTTTGAAATAGTGGACGGGTATCGTCAGGTTGGTAGGGACGACAAGCAGCAGAGAAAAAAAATCGATAATCGATGCTAACGCTTCGGAAGCTCGTATACAACTGATTATAAGGGATTTGTCACAAAACATATCGAGAATGGAGTAGATGTTCCAGGAAACATCGCACCCCGCTTCGAACGCTGTAACTTTCGATCTATTGCTCGGATCTCCATGAAAATTTCGTAAAATGTTCTCAAAGAGTTTTACTTACAGATAAAGCAATAAAATCGATGTTTTTGAAGAAAATAAAGGTATATAACACCTTAAAGGAATTATAATAAATATTTCAGTATGCAGAAAAAAACTAAAATTGCTTCCAGTTGATTATTCCTACTCAGTTCAGGCGTCAACTACCTAACAGAATTACTTTTAGCAGGACAAATTCAGTTTCATTCAGCAATTCCGTCATTGCTGATTAAAACTGAAATTTCTTGTTAATTATAAGCAGACGGTGTATAACTAGAGAACGTTAGTTAACTTTTAAATTTAGTTATAATTTACACCGTCTCCTTATAATTAATAGCAATTCAGCTAAAATTCTGCCCAAAAAAGATAAACAAGAACATTTAGTGGAGTGATTCTGTTAGGTACCTGACGCCTAAACTGAGTAGGAATAAGCAGCCCTGGCAAAAACCTCGTTTCTCTGTGAAATTAAGGTAAATACCGGGTTGTACATACAATTCTCCCTCTGCTACCAGAAAAGCCCTTGGACTAAAAACTATAAAGATAGAAGGTTTTTTTAAAAGGTAACTTCTGAGTGTATGGAATTTAGGTTCCAATAACTACTAATACAATAATTATATGGCTCATTCAATTTTCATCCCCCCGCACAAATCGACCATTCAATAATAATTTTCGTATTTGAGTTTAATTTCCTACTACTGACCAGTCTCCCAGGGGCCCCCTTGCCAATTTCGCGCGAATGATTGGTTTTCCGTGCGCCCGTGTTATGGTGGAGGTGCCGGGTGTCCATCACTTATTCACACCCTATTAACACTGGGGGCCCAGATATCATAATGAACGTGTTAATATTTAAAACATGTTTGCCGCGTTCGCGTTGATGCACGGCCACTTTCAGTTTGAAGCGAACGGCACTAAATACAGCTAAAAGCTCCTTAACTCTGCACCTTTAGCGAGTTAGTTATTGTGTGTACGGGGTTTAATATATACCACAGCCATAATCCTTATATATAAAGTTAATCATTTGAAGCCACCGAGTTCTATGGCCGAGTGGTTAGAGGCATTGTCCATCCTGTACTGAGCGTTGGGGACCCTGAGTTCAACCCCCACCGGGACGAATGTCGCGAATTACTTTTCACAGTTTTTCAAAGGTTTTCTTTTTGTGAAATTAAGCTAAATACTGAACGATTAAACACTTCTGAGCTCAGAGGTGGTTAATCATCCAGTATTTAGCTTAATTTCACAAACAAAAAACTTTGATAAACTGTGAAAAATGATTCGCGAACACTCGTCCCGGTGGAGGTTGAACTCAGGCTCATTAGCGAGTAGTTGATTCGTCATAGGCTTTTGGACGACGGGAATTTTACCTAGTTCCTAGAGTCTTTGCAATTTGTATATAATTTTGTAAGAATATGATAAAATATCTGTACCCAACTCAGTGGCCGAGTGGTTAGAGGCGTCGTCTGTTTCGTACTGAGCATTGGGGAGCCTGAGTTCGATCCCAGCTAGAAGCGCATTTTCGCGAATCACATTTCACTGTTTTTCAGAGGTTTTCTGTGACGTTAAGGTAAATACCAGGTGATCAAACTCCTCTGAGCTTCTCCCTTGACCGGCCTCACGGCTGATAGCCCTATAAAGATACATGTTTTTTTATCTGTACAAATTTGGTTGCTTGGATCTATGCCAATTCATATTCTTACAAATTATATACAAATTTCTAAGGCAATACAACTTTAGCACAATTTCTGCAACATTTTGTTTACAATTGCCTTTTCTATAAGCTAAAATCTTACAGAAACTGTGCCAAAGTTGGAAGTTGAATTATATAAATGAAATTACTGCTGTATTGTCTTCGGAATTACATTTTTGCACCTAAATTATACAAATCCATATATTGTGATATCTTATTAATATTGAAATGAAATATTTAAAAAGTCAACTATTTAATTTTAAAATTTTAAGAAAAAACTTTTAGTATCTCCGTTTTGAAATAAACAGTACATAGACTAAATAAAAAATATCTCATCAAATTCGTGTACATAACAAAGAACTAACTTTAAATAAACAACGTATACATCTCATCCACCCTCCAGCCCTCTTATTCTTTGCATCCCAGGGATCGCATGTTTATTTTCCCGTTTATGCATAATTGAGCGTGATTGCGGCGAAGGTCCGAATTGCGGGCCGCCCAGAGGACACGTACTGCATGTGTCCAGTCTGCGGGTGAATATTTGATGAAGCTCCTCCGGACAATTCCGCACGATATCCGAGCCCTCGATTGATTCCGCATCACTTATTAAAACCGTGCTGTGTTATTTTTGCACCCCCCACACCTCTCTTAATGAAGGCCCCAAAATGTGCGCGCTGGAATGTTGGCGGCGCGTCAGTCAGAACTGCTGAAATAATTACTAAGCCACTGACATTTTATTTTGCCTCCTCATCTGTCTGCGTTCGTGCCTACAATTGCTTTAAAACTACGGACATAAATTAGAGCGCATTCCTACGGGCGCATTCATCTCGCTTCACGCCCCCGCAGAACTGCTGGCGGCGAGGGAATGAGTGTGTGTACTTTTTTAATTACGCCAATATTGGAGTGATGCTCGATTTTACAGTAGAAAATAAAACAAATATTTGTGTGAATGCAGGAAACTTGAGTTTTAAACTAATAATACTTTGGACACAGATATGGAGTTGCATACCTAATTAATTTTAGATTTTAGACTATATAGAGCTTTTTTGAGATTATACGGAATTAATTTTAATTACTAAAGGGTGTCTCTGTAAGAACTTGAATTTTAAAAACTATTTTAATTTACCCAACTCAGTGGCCGAGTGGTTAGAGGCGTAGTCCGTCTCGTACTGAGCATTGGGAGAGAGCTTGAGTTCGAACCCAATCGGGGCGAATTTTCGCGAATCACCTTTCACAGTTTTCAGAGATTTCCTGTGAAATACCGGGTGACTAAACTCCTCTGAGGCTTTCCCTTGATCGGTGGAAAAGCCTCATGGCTGATAGACCTATAAGTATAGAAGTTTTTTTTAATTATTTTAATGTTTTATTTACATTTGTTTCCTGAAATGTACTGAGGTAGTAAAGGTGTTTACATGAAACAAAATATCGGTTAAATGCCACTGTTGTTCTGTGAACAGGAATGCTCTCTTTTAATGAAATTTTGCAGTACATTTTGCAGTAATGGATGGTGGATTTCAAGAATTTCGTGTGAAATTTCTTCGTTGAGTTTCTCAGTTGTCTCAGGGTCATTGGCATAGATCTTAATTTTCTAAAAATCCCAGGTTATAATGAGTCACGTCACTATAGATGATTTTGTTATGGAATTCATCATCAGTTTGCAGTTCTAACATCTAATTCCAGATTCTGCACGCTATTTATGTCGCTAGGCGTGCAATTCATCTTTGATTTGTGTAGGCGTATTGCCTTTCAAAACCAAATATTTAATGACTGCTCGATACTCGATTTTATCCATCGCTCACTTAAGCGACTTAAACAGCAACTGCGCATCGAAATTGCCCGAAATTAAGTTATTAAGAAAAGATGCAAAAACAGATTGCCTACATTTAGTTGATGAACATACATGGTTAGGTCGGATTTTTTTTAGACCACTCTTGTATATAAAGTTATTTGCCTATAGATATCTCATTATATACAAGGCTGGTCGGGTGTCGGATCAAGGAAATTACTTCTTTCATTATACTTTAGAATATGTATTGATATTTTCACAAAATTATTTCATTGAAATATTGGATTGAATCGGCATCTACTTTGTAATAATTCATTATAATGGATAAATAAAACGAATTTTTGTTTGTTTTTTTATTACTTGTTTATTGTTGTTTGCGAATATTTTCGGCTACTCTCTAGCCATTATCAAGCTAATCCGATGATTATTTTATTGATTTTCTTTCAGAAAATTGCCTTTTCATAACGGCTTTATAACTATAGACAGTATTGCGGGTTTTTTTCAATCCATCTTGAGTACTTTTTGATCTGTTTTTAATTATTTTTAGTTTACTAAAACTCCTCTCACAGCTTGCTGATGTAGTTAAATAAATGTGTGCATAGCATTCAAAGGCTATGCACACATTTAGGAAAGCATCAGTCAATCTCTCTCTCGGATTAGGTTTAGAAGTTCAAAAACAACATAATTGTTTAGCAACAGCATGGATTCATTGTAGTAGTCTTCACAGCCTATAAATAATATAGTCTGAATTTTCAGTCTGTAACAAATTAATTAGTAATGCAATTAAATTTAATTGCATTTCTCTGAATCTCAGAAAATCTAAATTATGCGTAACCAATAATAACAAACACGGCATAATCCCTTGATTATTAATTTCTGTATAATATAGTAGTTGATTTTATGATATTTAGCTATTTGATAATTGATATATCCGGCAACTCTGTTATGCAATTAATGGAATTGCTGCAAACCGGGGCGTGCACAGCATGTGCTGGATGTTTAAAGTTTTCGCGTTGTTGGAATAATTCCGATGCGAGCGTTGCGCGGCGTGCGCTTTGCGTCAATCCCCAACCTGCAACAATTATGATCACGGCGACCGCCGCCAACCCCCCGCCGCCCATCATATTAACTTATATAATAAATCACTTCCAATTATTATATTATAAGCACAATAACATAATAATTGAATAGGCGTACAAAGCAGACGGTTCAAACCTATAACTTCCGAAACTATTCCAGCTGGGCGGCGGCACGTCGTTGCCGGCGAGCTTGCTCTTGCTAGATTTGGGGGTGATGGCGTGAGAGCGGGACCGAGGGTTTCTACACGTGGGGGCAATTTCGCGGGGTATATTTCAGCTTAGTCGAATACATTCGGGCGGGGGCATTGCTTATCACTAACAGATGTCGTATAAATCGTTGCGCGCCACTAGATGCCACCGACAGACGTACCCCTGGGCCCTGCTACATACTTAAACTCGCCCCGGTTGCAGGACGTAATTGGTTATTATATGCGGCGGGCGGGTTTCTTTTCATTACGTCAACTGGCCCGAAATGGTCAGTTTCCACGAAATAATATCAATTAAGTAAAATTTAATGGTGTCATAAAAGTAGGATTTTGTAAGTTTGAGTTGGGAATATTTTATAAAACCTAGTTTCCTAGGAGAACGGTGTGTTTTGACGTTATTTTCACATTACAAACATCATTTTAAGCATATATAATTGAATAATACATAATTTTTCATCGTAATGCATTGAGTTTTTGCAGTACGTTGATGTATTACTCTTGTGTATTCCTAGTTTGTATGCAATTTAATCCCTAACTTAAGATTTCATAAAATTATAGTTTCAGATGTTTAGACCCTAATTTGGAAATATTTCAAGAATCCTTCAATGGATAGTACTAAAACTTCGCTTGTGCATTAGTATATATATATATATATGATTCTATCTTTTGAAATCATACTGATAAATTATGAGGTTGATACTCTACATGATTTTAATGGCAAAGTCAGTATTTCATAAAATATGTTTAAATCGAAAATTTATAAATATTTGAAAAATTCCTCAATAGAAGATTATAATGTGAATCTATTAGAGTCACAATCAAGAATTACAGGGTTGGAAATTGTATGTTAATTAATGCCGAAGTCAGAATTTCATACAAATACGAGTATGTGTATGTTATAACCGCAAATTTGTAATTATTTTAAAAATCACTCGTTACAAATGTTTCAAACTTTATTAATGTATTAGGAATACGAGGTATGATAAAAATATCGCAGAAATTTTGAATTTCAAGGTCTGTATTACTGCAGTTGTCACACTTTCTTCATGCTGTGTTGCTATACTTGTCCCTACGTGTTTTGACCGTATTGGAAATTTTAAATAATGCTTTTGTCGAGTATTCTACGTTTTCAAGACAACTGTGAAGACGTTGAAGATTACAAATGCCATCCAGCACATCAACAACTGTCTAAACGTCAAATAAGTGAAGAAAATGTCTATAATCGCCGAATCACAGGTTGTTGATGCAAACGATATCATCAACAACCTGTGATTCGGCGATTATAGACATTTTCTTCACTTATTTGACGTTTAGACAGTTGTTGATGTGCTGGATGGCATTTGTAATCTTCAACGTCTTCACAGCTGTCTTGAAAACGTAGAATACTCGCACAGCCTAGCATTTTTTTAGAATATTTTGGGCACACGATACCACCAGCTTGCACTTGTCCGTGAATTTTTGGTCACAACCAACATAAATGAATCCGTTCTGATGCCTCAGTCTTCGTATTCTCTTGATAATTCCCCGGTTACTTCTTCCTATTTCCGAAGCTGACAAAAAGACCTTAAAACGACGACTTTTTGCAAACATTTATGTACTGTTAGTTTTCACGATATTTAATCCCAAAGTTAGAATTGCATAAATTAGTTTGTATGTTTTAATCGTAAATTTGTAAATATTTCAAAAATCTCTCGATGGATAAACTAATTGCTAATGTGATCAGGATTGCAACACTTTATGCACTACTCATACTCATATGAGAATGTAATGATAGTTTTATATTGTGTTGTCATAATTATGAACTTTTTAAAGATTGCAACATCCTGTACAAATCTACCACTGCATCCCTTTATATTTAAAGGACTTTGTTATATCTTGTGTTTTTACGAACGTCATATTGTATTTTTGGTGTCGCAAAGCCGTTTCTTGGGTCGAAACGACACTAATAAAATCGGCTCACATGTGCCACCCCCCGTCAGGTACGGCCCGCTCGTAAATACAGCGCCGATCCTCTCCCGCGGGACCCCCATTGTACAGAATCCCGATATCTGATTGAATTCGCGCTCGGCGCGTAAACACCAACCGCCGCCCACCCCCACCCATGCCGAAATTGCCAGGCGAAACGGCCGGAAATGATACCGCCGCACAGCATCCAAGGCGACAATAATGATGATGATGATTTTAGCGAAGTTTGCGCGGCCTGAATGTGTGTTATTGTGGCGGCGACGGTATTCACGGGGTGGGCGCCGCCGATCCGATACGGGCGGCTGCACAATAAACACGTCAGTACACCTCTGCGTTCCGGTTCCGGGACCGCTATCTCTTGTCACCGCCACAGCGAGGCGGGTGCGTCATGTGTTCGCACCTTTTACAACAACAACAACACAAACCGTCACACCGCCCTCGCTTGTGCCGGACGGCGGCGCGTTCGCACTCTATAATGTCCATTTAACCGCGCCGCGCGGTGAAACAAACGAGGATAATGATGTGTGGGCGGTTGTGGGTTGGTGGGTGCATTTAGTTAATGTACATGACTTGGTTTGCAGGTCGTAACACATTTTATGCGATTATTTTTGGTAAAATAAAGGTTTCAATTTTTTTTTAAATCTTCACTTTATTGATATCCTATTAAAAATGTGTCCCGACCGACTTGTCTTCTCTACTTATCAAGCAGTCTAGCCGGTTCAAATCGCGAGCGTCGACCAAAATTGTCTTCGCGATCGACCTAGGGTGCGATTCTTGAAACCGCTCATTCCAAACGTATACGTTTAACTGTCAAAGTCGCTAAATTAACTAAGCTATAAAACTGGTTCCGTATAAGATACTACAATATGTGATACAGTTCAGGATAGCCTGATTAATAATTTTTGAGATAGTAATGTAAAAATAATAAGTTAGTAGTATATCTTTTTGAGATTCGCCTTAAAACCAATATCATGAAGTTTTTCAGTGATAACTAATATCCAATCTTTTCCAGTAATCTATGAAACTGGTTCCCTATGAGATACTATTATATGTATTACAGTTTTGGATAGCCTGATTAATAGTTTTTGAAATAGTAATGATAAAATAATATGTTAGTAATATATTTTTTTGAGATATCCTCTGTCATCGCTCACCGCTCATTTATAATTGACTCGCATTTATCATGCATTTTATTTTTTATTATCATTTATCAGACATACGCGAGTGTGCATTTTACATCATGATTTTAGTAGTATTTCAGTGATAACTATTTTTCACTCTTTTTCAGTAAGCTATAAAACTGGTTCCCTATGAGATACTACTATATGTTATACAGTTTTGGATAATGTTTGAGATAAATATGAAAAACTAATAAATTAGTAGTATATTTTTTGACATATCGCCTGAAAACCGAGACTATAATTTTAGTAGTTTTTCCCTCATAAGAAATGTTCACTCTTTTTCATTAAGCTATAAAACTGGTTCCCTATAAAATACTATACTTAATGTGATACAGGTTTGGATAGTCTGATTAATAGTTTTTGAGATAATTATGAAAAAATAATAGGTTTGTAGAATATTTTTTGAGATATCGCCTGAAAACCAAGACCAAAGTTCTCAGTGATAATTAATTTTCATCCTTTTTCAGTATGCTATAAATCTGATACCCTATGAGATACTACTAAATGTGATACAGGTTTAGATAGCCTCATTAATGGTTTTTGAGATAATTATGAAAAAATAATAGCTTAGTAGAATATTTTTTGAGATATCGCCTGAAAACCAAAACCAAGTTTCTCAGTAATAATCAATTTTCAGCCTTTTCTTCAGTATGCTATAAATCTGATACTCTATGAGGTACTACTATATGTGATACAGGTTTGGATAGCCTCATTAATAATTTTTGAGATAATTTTTGAGATATCGCCTGAAAACCAAAACCAAGGTTCTCAGTAATAATTAATGTTCACCCTTTTCAGTATGCTATAAATCTGATTCCCTACGAGGTACTACTATATGTGATACAGGTTTGGATAGCCTCATTAATAGTTTTTGAGATAATTATGAAAAAATAATAGGTTTGTAGGATATTTTTTGAGATATCGCCTGAAAACCAAGACCAAGTTTCTCAGTAATAATTAATTTTCACCCTTTTCAGTATGCTATAAATCTGATACTCTATGAGGTACTACTATAAGCGATACAGGTTTGGATAGCCTCATTGATAGTTTTTGAGATAATTCTAAAAAAATAATAGCTTTGTAGAATATTTTTTGAGATATCGCATGAAAATCAAGACCAAATTTCTCAGTGATAATTAATTTTTTTCACCTTTTTTGAGTATGCTATAAATCTCAGACCCTATGAGGTACTACTATATGTGATACAGATTTGGATAGCCTCATTGATAGTTTTTCAGATAATTATGAAAAAATAATAGCTTTGTAGAATATTTTTTGAGATTTCGCCTGAAAACCAAAACCAAGTTTCTCAGTAATAATTAATGTTCACCCTTTTCAGTATGCTATAAATCTGATACTTTATGAGGTACTATTATATGCGATACAGGTTTGGATAGCCTCATTGATAGTTTTTGAGATAATTATGATAAAATAATAGCTTAGTAGAATATTTTTTGAGATATCGCCTGAAAACCAAGACCAAGTTTCTCAGTAATAATTAATTTTCACCCTTTTTCAGTATGCTATAAATCTGATACTCTATGAGGTACTATTATATGCGATACAGGTTTGGATAGCCTTATTGATAGTTTTTGAGATAATTATAAAAAAATAATAGCTTTGTAGAATATTTTTTGAGATATCGCCTGAAAATCAAAGATCAAGTTTCTCAGTGATAATTAATTTTTTTCACCTTTTTTCAGTATGCTATAAATCTCAGACCCTATGAGGTACTACTATATGTGATACAGATTTGGATAGCCTCATTAATAGTTTTTAAGATAATTATGAAAAAATAATAGGTTTGTAGAATATTTTTTGAGACATTGCCTGAAAACCAAAACCAAGTTTCTCAGTAATAATACATTTTCACACTTTTCAGTATGCTATAAATCTGATACTCTATGAGGTACTGCTATATGCGATACAGGTTTGGATAGCCTCATTAATAGTTTTTGAAATAATTATGAAAAAATGATAGCTTAGTAGAAAATTTTTGAGATATCGCCTGAAAACCAAAACCAAGTTTCTCAGTAATAATAAATTTTCACACATTTCAGTATGCTATAAATCTGATACTCTATGAGGTACTACTATATGCGATACAGGTTTGGATAGCCTCATTAATAGTTTTTGAGATAACTATGATAAAATAATAGGTTTGTACAATATTTTTTGAGATATCGCCTGAAAACCAAAACCAAGTTTCTCAGTGGTAATCAATTTTCACCCTTTTCTTCAGTATGCTATAAATCTGATACTCTATGAGGTACTATTATATGCGATACACGTTTGGATAGCCTCATTGATAGTTTTTGAGATAATTATAAAAAAATAATAGCTTTGTAGAATATTTTTTGAGATATCGCCTGAAAACCAAAACCAAGTTTCTCAGTAATAATTAATTTTCACCCTTTTTCAGTATGCTATAAATCTGATACCCTATTAGGTACAACTATATGCGATACGGTTTTGAAAAGCCTAATTAATAATATTTGAAAGAATTATGAAAAAATAATATGTTAGTAGTATGTTTTTTTGAGATATCACCTGAAAATCAAGACCATAATTTTAGTAGTTTTTCACTGATCCACTCTTTTTCATTTAGCTATAAAACTGGTCGTCTATAAGATACTGTTATATGTGATACAGATTTGGATAACCTAATTTTTGAGATAAGAATGAGAAAATAATAAGTTAGTAGTATATTTTTTTTGAGAAATCGCCGATTTACAGAAATACCAAACGCCAACCCTTCTACTTCTCAAAACAACTTGAATGTGACTTACATCACTTTCATTATCTTTCTCAATTAATGACAATAAAATGTTGTTTAACGCCATCTGGCAGCACCAGATGTCAGCTATGAAGATATCAGTATTTCCATACTTAATTAGAAGTAGTTCTATATTGGGACACTCTGCTCTTTCGAGATTTTTTTCTGTGGTACTATTTCACTCCCAATAGTATGCGCAAAACGCAAAATCTTTTCCTTTTCATATAAGTAAAAAGTGACACCACTTGCATTCTAACAGGCTCAAATAATAATAAATACTAAATGCACCTACGAATTTCGCAGCCATCGCGCTGATAAGATTCAGCGCGATGGTTGTGAAAGTCGTAGGTGCGTTTTTGTATTTATTATTATTTAATGATGTATAAGTGAGCAATAAACTATTGTTATTATTAAATAACTTTAAAAAAAAGACTATCCCTTTTATATTTATTTTGTCTGTGTATAACTCTTTATTAAACCGTTGAGAGGGTTGGCAAAATCCCTCCACTATTCGCTGTATGGAAATAGTAAGTCGCGAATCAGCAATTCCATTGTACCATAAAGCTCCCCAGCGATATTCGGGCTCACTTGGGGACGTTTTTAAAATGCGTCAAGTGGGCTCTTTGTGGCGATACGCATCAGCGAAATCGGTGTTCCGCGTTCCGGCATTAATGAAAAATCATCCCTTATCTCTGATATTGCTAATAACCGAACTGCATACCCACACACACACACACACAGCCACTATAATTGCGGTCTTATCTCATACACACGCCGTTTCCACCTAAACAAACACTCATCACTTAAAACCCTCCCACCCACGCGTTCTTATAATTTATGCACACGACCACCCCAACGCGAACGGTTTTTAGCAACTGCGCGCATACTTGTTTTGTAATTGGTATTAAAACGTGTGCGAATCGTATGAATTATACGTTATACGTTTATTTCTACTAGATCAATAAATTTTTTTAAATCGTAACTAAAAATGCTTTTCCTGTTTGATTTATTATTTTCAGTGCAGGATATGATATGCTAGCGCAAACAGTTACATAGCTTTAATTAATCCTATGTGTGAATGCGGATTTTTATAAAAATCAGCATTAGATTCTTTGTGTTTGCATATTTTAAATAAAATTGGTCGAGCATGAATGGATTAATAATTTTAGCACAATTTAAGTTTAAAAAAAAAGTTAATTAGTTAGAAATAATTTTCATTTATTTCATTGTTATGTGTTTACTTTCAAAACATTAACATATATTATTATACAGCCAGTAAAATTAATACGCATATCTGTTGTGCACAGACATGCATTGTTTTTTACTTGCATCCATGAAAATAATCACTAGTAGCAGTTAACGCGTGTAATATTAAGTTGAAACATTGTTTTTTTGTGTGTGGGTATTCTCCCCCAGTCCCAGATTAATCCCTGTTTTACTTTTACCTGGTCGAGCACGAATTATTGCGGCTTACAAGCGAAGTGACGGGGGCTGGCATTGTTGGGGAGAACAATGAGTCAAATTCTGCTGACTAACCATGCATTACCTTGCATAATGAGCATTTAAAGTAATCAGTCGCAGCAACGTGGCGCATCGTTCTATTAGATTGCATACGCTAATGCAAATTTACTAGTTGTGCTGTATAGCAGCGTTTCTCAATCTATTCTCAGACTAATAAAAAATTAAGTAATAATATAGTCCGATTGAAAGAGGAAATGTTACATGTCAGGTTTCAGGGATATTACTAAGCCTCTACTCATTATAAAAGTATTGGTTTTGAATTTATTTTTTTCAAAAGCGTATTATACCCCCTACAGAATACAACAAAAGTACTATATAAAAGTATTTACATTAAAAAACATGTTTACAAAGCAATTTTATTGTATAACCCAAGATATCTCCAGTTGTAACCAAGAAGTAGAATTTTTTATTCAAAAATTACAATTTGTAATTATCAATTTATATAGTTTTATACATATTATAAGCATGTTGTATGAGTTAAGTGGAACAAACTCATACAACATGCTTGTTACAACAGTTTGTTATACTTAACTCATACAACATGCTTATAATATGTATAAAACCATATAAATTGATAATTACAAATTGTAATTTCTGAATAAAAAAATTCTACTATAAAATCTATTTCAGCTTATGATCTACGACTATTCATATTTGAACACATGTCAATAATAGTTTTAGTCATACAGCTTGCTGCAATCTACAGATTGCGATTATCATAATTCTAAATAATTCAGACAATATGTCTTAGCTTCGCAATCAGGTATAATCTGTGGCGGAGGCGCGCTGAATCCGCGTGCAATTAGGACTTATGGCAAGCGGTAATATTTCGTGAGTGGGTCATTAATAACATCGACCATGGACGCCGCAATCAGCCGAGTGGGTCATACGTTTCCAGGTGTGCGTGTGACTTGGATAACGTTGGAAATCGGATATAAATAATCCAATGCAAATATCTCATCCGAAAAGCACACCACTTTGTCATTGAGAACGGGTTTAATATTGTAATAGCTTAACATTTTTATTAGCTCTGTAAGTTTTAAGTTCTTGTATAGAGAAAGTATTATTATATAGTCCAGTTGAATTAGCTTCAGATTTCTAGAAAAAAAAAGATGAATGGTGGTTTCTTCCCTCGGTCCTCGCGCCGAGGTTTGTGGTTTTGATTCCTGCTCGGGCTAAACATATTGTTGGCCTGTAATTGGAAATTATTTTTGTTGAACAATAAAGGCTTATTATTATTATTACATAGTATATAAAGCACTAGAGATTTTATAAATTCATCCAACGTCGCATTTTGCCGATCAATATGTCTTATAGAAGATTTTTCAAAACTTCCTGGCTAGCACCAAACCCAAGAAAATTATCTTGAGTAGCGAAACTACCCCCAAGAGATCTAACAAGATCGAAATCTAATAGGTAGTAGTTCATGCATATTTTTGATTTCATTATCAGCGTTTCGTATTATTCGTTTTCCTATCAATAATTTTAATACCATCCACTAAACAAATCCAGCACATAAATTTAAAAAAACCCTAGCAATATTCAATACATTCGCTCCAAAATTGAATAATAATACGTACAAATGGAACAGAGTACATTAAAATCGTTTTATAGCACACGCGCGGGCGTTAATGAATCGTAATAATAAATTAATCCGTCGGCGCGCATTTTTGCCTCCAAAAGGGCGGAAACTAATCGCGTGTTATTATAAATTGCGATGCGCATGAATGGCCGATTGTTTGATTCCGTGCCGTTGTTTAAAATTTTCCAATTGAATTTCAGTCGAGAAGCCATGGCTTGTCTCGGAATATGAATTATGGAATTAAATTACACAAAGCGCAATTAATATTTTGCTTAAGGCTTTTTGTAATGTGTCTAGCATTATTTAAAAATTCAAACAGAAATATCTAAAGAAAAGAATGTTAACAATTCATTCAAATATTTTTTACTAATTTGTCATTGAACATTTTATTTCATGGTTTTTGGTCTCATTTTATCGGCATTTCATTTCTAAAGAGGAAAACGCAAATATATTGTTATAAAATGTGTACCGTTTTGGTGGTAAGGCCGGAGAAGTGAAGAAAATAAAAATAAAAATTGTCAAATCGAAATCTACTTCAGTATATTAGATTGACAATTTTGAATCAAATAAAAAATCGTAGTACATTTTTTCCCTAAAACAAAAGATAAACCCGTCACAAAATAAATTTAAAAAGTGATACAAATTGGTAAAATTCCCTAAACTAACTTCAGTTCGTTCAAAATTGGGGCCGTCCCAGAAGTGGCACAGCCCTGAAACTTATGTAGTTTGATTGTAAATATAGTCTAGATTACGGGAAACGTGTCGCGATTGTTTCAAATAGGACCAAAAAAGCTACAGAGCTTGGCAAATTTTTGAAACTTTGAAAATTTTATTTCATGATATAAAGCGTTTTTTGGGGTTATTTTTTAGGTCTTTCATTTTCAAAGGGAAAACATAAACTTATTGTTATAAAAAGTGTACCATTATGGCGGTAAACATTAATAAAAACTTTTCTATTCGATTCTACTCGATTATATTCGATTATATTCGATTATATTCGATTATATTCGATTATATTCGATTATATTCGATTATATTCGATTATATTCAATTATATTCGATTATATTCGATTATATTCGATTATATTCGATTATATTCGATTATATTCGATTATATTCGATTATATTCGATTATATTCGATTATATTCGATTATATTCGATTATATTCGATTATATTCGATTATATTCGATTATATTCGATTATATTCGATTATATTCGATTATATTCGATTATATTCGATTGTTATTACAGTATTAAATTAAATTAATTTATTTTCATCATGGCCTGCCCTGATCTCATACCAAATGGATGAAAATTGATTTTCAGCTCTTTTAACGCGCATTGTTTCACCGCTGGCTTGTTTATATTTCATGTTGCATACACACAAATAAACGCACGGTGGTAATTCATAACGGAAAATAATTCCGGACTGCCGCATCCTTGACAGTATCGCGGCGTGATGTAGCGCGTACCGGAAAATTATTTAAACGCGTTTAATGGGGCAAACAGAGTCCGGTCGCCCCGTTTTAAACGTCCGGCGATTTCGCAAACATTTAATTTAGGAGCAAAACTAAATTTCGCTGTCGGACGGCGTGCGCGCGGGATGATATGTAAACGTGTGAAAAATGCACGGGGCCGAGACTAATTTATAATGTGCGCGCCATGTCGACAAAATACTTCATGAACATTTTTTAAATGTACTCACAGAATGTTTGTAAGGCAGAAGGATCTTATTGGTAGTCCTTTATACAAGTGTCTATATTTTTTGATTACGCGAATTATTATCCTTATAATATAAAAACGAAGACAAATATATTTACGTATTATATGAGCTTGTGTGAATGGTATTTATATAAATAGACTTAAATAGACTTGCGCCGTTACAGACACGAAATTTATTCATAAAAAAATTAACTGTGTAAGTCATATTTGAATTGTTTTGAAAAGATCAAGATTTTGCGTTTGGTATACATAAATACCAAACGCGAAATCTTCTTCGTTTCAAAACAATTCAAATATGACTTACACCACTTTCATTCTCACAGACTAATATCGTGTTTTTTATGGTGTCAGTTAAAAAGTTATTTTTAAAGTAATTTTTATTCATTATTTAATTAGTATTAATTAAAATTAAGTATTAAGTATTTTGAAGTAATAGCAAGGTTTCAAGTACAGTTTTGTATTTTTAAACAATGATATAAACATAGTTCTGTAGTAAGTAGCCTGTACTTCAAAAACTATAGCTGCTAGGAAAAAACGCATGTATTTTTGGAATCAGCCCATGTTATATCCAAAACACTCATAGTATGGAGTGAAACCTTTCCACAAAGCCAAGAATCCTTCTTTACGAACAATATTGGTTAGAACATTAAGGGTGCCTTTGTACTCTGGCTTTCCATCAATAATGTTCATGTTGCTATTGCATTTTCTTTCATTCTATGTTTGAATGGCCATTCTAAATGCTTTTCTTAATTATTAGTATGTTTATTTTGTATTTTTTAATAATAAGTGCTGTAGCTATTTAATTACGAATAAATTTCCCGTCGAATTCGCATACTAAAAAGTATATGAGTCGAGCCAGCTAAAAATGATCAATTCAATGGTCCGCCTATTGAGACAATAAAACCCTCGGCTGTATTTTATCGCGCATCCCGCAGGAAATTAAATATAAAACTCATTTGTAGTTTAGGACCTCCCCAGAAAGAGCGAAAGAAAAAAACGTTACGTCCGCCGCCGCCGCCGCCATACACACGTATATTTATTTTTAATTAGCCGTCTCTCGCGCGCGCGGTTTCCCCGTCGCGAGCAATAAAGCGATGGTTTTCATTGCCCCCGAAGATACCGGCGGGCCTATATTTTACGAGCGCTTCTTTACAGCGGGCCGCAGATAAGAAAAAAAATATGTATAACACAATTACACGGAATTTAACGTCCGATGACGGCGACGACAGCCGCTCTTATCGCGGTCAATTCGCCAACAACAACGAACCGCCTGCAACTGACTTAAGTAGATAAGAAATATCCTGTAGGTATTTCAATTTCTTAGGCCGTTATGGACAGCGGGTTCATATTAAAACCCATTCTACCGAAAGTAAGATAAAGTATTACTGATTTTTCTCGTGCTGAAATCTGAAAATTTCGCGACTAATGATGCGTGAAAACTGGAATGGGGGGGCGCGCACGCGGCTGGTTTTAAAAATATATTCGAGGGTGGCGCGATATTACAATATTTTAGAAAATCGATGCGATTAATCAATAAAAGCAATGAATATAAAACACTGTTTGGATGGTTGTTTTGTTGCGAAGAATGAATTTGTCAATCTAAAGTTTAATTACTTGCGGAGAGTGGGCCCAGGTGCGGCGGTTCGACGGATGATAAATGGACCGGGGATGTGACGGGGGGCCAGCCCGCCTCTTTCGGGCTGCACTGATTCCCCAGCAGCATCCTCCTCATTGATATTTATTGCGACAATAAATAATACAACCTCCTTATGCAAACTTACAATCAGTAACTCTTGTTTATGAATTTTTCCCGCACCGCATCCTAATGGATTTATCGAGCAACTTCGGGGCTCTTATATCACTCCGTCTTTCCAAAGGGACGCACTGTTTTTGTCGCCGAATCCATCGATTGCCCCATACGCTTGAATGTTTGATACACTACAACGTTTATGTATGTGTGGGTGTGGGTGAAATGTGAGACGGCGGTGCTGCAGGGTTGGGGGGGTTTCCACCTGGCGGTATCGAGAGGGTCATAAAGAAGGTCCCAAATAATTCATGTGGAATACTGTATACGGTTATGGGAGTCTCGAGCCCCCGCCATCCGCTAATGGACCCGACTCCCTATGCTTTATTACAACTCTTATGTTATGGACCACGGCACGACCGCAACCGGCTTATTGCGAATAGGAAGAAAACATTATTTTGCTTTCAATTTCGGGAATAATCTTGAAATTTGCAATTATTTACTGGCTGGTTCGGAAGGCGTTTTATTGCGAAATGAATTTTATTTTAGTATATATTTTTATCATATCAAATAAACTTTAGAGTATTGTGTCTAGATTTTTTTTTAAGATTTTAGTGATAGTACCTCGTAACTCTACTTCTAGCATATATGTTACTTATTTCTGTAGGGACTAATTCGACTGCTATTTTTTTTAACTGTGGTAGAAATTCCGCCCCTAGACTACGTGCAATGCGGCCCCTCAATGATAACATAATATGCTAACCGGGTCAATTCGTTCAGATAAGTTTCCCGATTAGAGGTAGATTATTTTATTTGGAGTCCTTAAAGCATAAGCGCCACTACGCATTTTTCTTTCCCACCTTGACGTGGACATTTAACCGGAGAATAAGGCTATTCATGGATTAAGTTTGATATATTGACGCCAATATCTCAAACGTATACCAATTAGTAATTGTGTTTCCTGCTGTTTCCCTGTAGGGAGTTTTTGCTGATGATAGAAGGATCCCTACTTTCGGTTGTATCTCCTCTCCTACCTGATCTTGGGGTCTCATTGTCATGATCAGTAATTGTTTCATCTATTAAAGTCATGAAAAACTGAAAAAACTGGCAATAAATAGAAGAGAATGTATGTTTAATTCTTTTCTATTTATTGCTAGATTTTTTCAGTTTTTTTCATTTCTTAATCGATAGAAAATATAAAAATAATTATTTGTTATTAAACACAATTTTTTGATTTATTGTTATTTATCAAATTAAATTATTATTATTATTATCAAAATTTGGGCAAAATCTGTCACTAAGTCAGAAAACCATAGATTATATATTTTTTAAATAACATCTATTTTATTTGATGTGGTAAATCAAAGTAGGCCCAATGGAATGCGGTGTTTCCCATATAGGTGCGCATATTGTTTGCCATCCAGCGGGAATGAACGGGAGGGGGCGGTAGGTTGCACATAATATACATGTATCACGCATTTTGCTGGAGTATGCGGGTGGAATGCTCGATAATCCGCTGACCCACACTACGTCATCAGCATTCCAGCCCCGGCCCCATAATGCAACCGGACACATAATTCCCATAACTCCCGCGGAACTTAACTCCCGTTTTCGGCGCCGGCCCCAGCGGAACAACATCCTATCGCCGAGCGGTGGGGAAACGAAATGGACACCCCCCGTGTTGCGGGTTGATTCAATTTTAGGACCAGTGGTCACTGGGGTATATATTGCGTACATATAGGCAAATCAATATCATTGGTATATGTATTACATACATACATACAGATAGGACCGACTTATAAATTATAAAGGCCCTCGGCCAGGGTTCAAAATACCGCGAATCGCGAGCCTATGCGTGGCTCAGAAATAAAATTGAAAGTGACAATATTATATATAGATATATGCATATATATATATATATATATATATATATATATATATATATATATATATATATATATATATATATAAATCTACGATAATACAATTTGTGTGAGGGATAGATTTGATTAAATCATAGAAAATCGTAGAAATTCATAGAAAATGACAGAAAATCACTAGAAATTCCATTTTAACGCTCAAATATATATAAAAAAAAACAAATTAAAATGATGGAAAATCATAAAAAGTCATATAAAATCATAGAAAATCATAAAGAATCATAGAAAATTATTTAAGAAACTCATAGAATACCATTGAAAATCAAAGAAAATCACAAAAAATTACAGAAAATCACAGAAAAACACACAGGATCATAGAAAATCACAGAAAATTACAATTGCAATTACATCATATAGAATTATAGAACATCAAGTAAAAAAAGTAAAAAAATATAGAAAATTATAGAAAATTGTAGAAAGTTATAGAAAATTAGAGTAAATTATAGAAAATTATAGAAAATTATAGAAAAATAAAAGGAAATATAAAAAATCATTGAGAATCATAGAAAATCATGAAAAATCATAGAATAACATAGAAAATCATATAAAATTGTTGTCCTGTAATTGTTTTTACTTTCCGTAGGACAATAAAACCTATTATTATTATTATTATTATTATTATTATGAAATTATATAAAATCATAGTAAATCATAGAAAACAGAAAATAATAGAAGATCATAGAAATTTGTAGAGAATAATAGAAAATCACAGGAAATCAGAGGAAATCAAATCATACAAAATCATAGAAAATCATAGAAAATCATAGAAAATCATAAAAAATCATAGAAAATCATAGAAAATCATAGGAAATTATAGAAAATCATAGAAAATCATAAATAATCATAGAATATCATAGAAAATCATATAAAATCATATAAAATCATATAAAATTATTTAAAATTATTTCATATTTCATTAAATTTGACTATTTTTGAATACATTCAATTCAAGTCAATTCCTCAAAAATTATATAGGGATTTATAGCGTATAGCCGTGCTCACTTTTGATTACTATAACTTTGGAAATACTTTGAAGTTTGAAATGAGTAAACGTTTGTAATATTCTGAATGTGCAAAGAATTTATTTAGCCAAGAAAAAAAATCCACTTTATAAAAATCTCAAGCTGTAATCCTTAAGCCCTGGTTTCCCCGGAGAGCGGTCGCTTAAAACGGTTGCCCTTACCGTCATTTATAGATCACAAAAATTTTAAAAAAAGTTTTAAGTATATGTAAGGGAATAACTCACCATAAATGACTGTAATTCTTTGCCTTGTTGCATTACGTTGAGGTATTACTCTTTATGGGAAACCATGTATATATATATATATATATATATATATATATATGTGTAAAACTATTTTTGTGGTATTATTTTTACGTAAAAGACGGTTGATTTGAAGCCCTGGTTTCCTAAGAAGCAGTTTTCTTAGGAAACCAAGGCTTATAAGAAATTTGATGAAATTCCATATTTTCAAGTGATCAAGATGCAAAACATTTTTTCATGGATAAAATGCATGAAAACTTAAACCTGACACCGTAAATAAGGTAATAGTTAACAATGAACAAGGAAATGGTGAAAGCGCCGGGCAATACAAAGATTTCCAGGTTAGACTGTTCCAACATTTTATTTAATGAACCATTTTCGTTTGTTTCAAGCTACGTGATTTAATTTTATAATGAGGAACCAATATATAACAGAAGAAAATGTTGTATTTAATTTTCCTTGGCTATCCTGGGGTGCGATTCAACTATCAAAGGTAAAATACAGACCCTACGATGTGAGCTCGTAAAATCATGTAATTTCGGTTAATTAGAAAATCGTAGAAATTCGTAATAATTTATAGCAAATCACCGAAAAACACATCAGAGGAAATGACAAGAAATTACATTTTATCTCTAAAATAAAATAAAAATAGAAAATCATAAAAAAAATCAATAAAAAAACAAACAAAAAACATAGACAAACAAGAAATATCAAAGAAAATCAAAATATTATAGAAAATCATAGAAAATCATAGAAAATTATGGAAAATCATAGAAAATCATAGAAAATCATAGAAAATCATAGAAAATCATAGAAACTCATAGAAAATCATAGATAATCATAGAAAAATAATAGAAAATCATAGAAAATCAGAGTAAATCATAGAAAATTACAGAAAATCATACAGGATCATAGAAAATCACAGAAAATTACATACAATCATAGAAAACCATACAAAATAAAATAAAAATTAGAATATTATAACAAAATATAGAAAATCTTAGAAGATCATGGAAAATAATAGAGAATCATTGAAAGCATGGAAAATCATAGAATATCATTGAAAATCTTACAAAATAATAGAAAATCATCTAAAATCATATGAAATAATAGACAAACATAACAAATAATTACAGAAAATCACACAGGATCATAGAAAATCATATGATATAATAGAAAATAATAGAAAATTATAGAAAATAATAAAAAATAATAGAAAATAATAGAAAATAATAAAAAATAATAGAAAATAATAGAAAATAATAGAAAATAATAGAAAATAATAGAAAATCATGGAAAATCATAGAAAATCATGGAAAATTATGGAAAATCATATAAAATCATAGATAAACATAGAAAATTACAGAAAATCATAGAAAATCAATGAAATAATAGAATATCATAGAAAATAATAGAAAATATTATAAAATATGTAATAGAAAATCATAGAAAATCATAGAAAATCATAGAAAACAATAGAAAATAATAGAAAATTATGTAAAATCATATGAAATCTTAGACAAACATAGAAAATTACAAAAAATCACACAGGATTATAAAAAATCATATGAAATAATAGAAAATAAGAGAAATCATGGAAAATCATGGAAAATCATAGACAAACATAGAAAATTACAGAAAATCATATGAAATAATAGAATATCATAAAAAATAATAGAAAATATTATAAAATATGTAATAGAAAATCATAGAAAATCATAGAAAATCATAGAAAATCATAGAAAATCATAGAAAATCATAGAAAATCATAGAAAATCATAGAAAATCATAGAAAATCATAGAAAATCATAGAAAATTATAGAAAATCAAAGAAAATAATAAAAAATCATAGAAAATCATGTAAAATCATATGAAATCATAGACAAACATAGAAAATTACAAAAAATCACACAGGATTATAGAAAATCATATCAAATAATAGAAAATAATAGAAAATAATAGAAAATAATAGAAAATAATAGAAAATAATAGAAAATAATAGAAAATAATAGAAAATAATAGAAAATAATAGAAAATAATAGAAAATAATAGAAATCATGGAAAATCATGGAAAATCATAGACAAACATAGAAAATTACAGAAAATCATATGAAATAATAGAATATCATAAAAAATAATACAAAATATTATAAAATATGTAATAGAAAATCATAGAAAATTATAGAAAATCATAGAAAATAATATAAAATCATAGAAAATCATGTAAAATCATATGAAATCATAGACAAACATAGAAAATTACAAAAAATCACACAGGATTATAGAAAATCATATGAAATAATAGAAAATAATAGAAAATAATAGAAAATAATAGAAAATAATAGAAAATAATAGAACATAATAGAAAATAATAGAAAATAATAGAAAATAATAGAAATGAATCAAAAATAATGGAAAATAATAGAAAATAATGGAAGATAATGGAAAATAATAGAAAATACTAGAAAAGAATAGAAAAAAATAGAAAATAATAGAAAATAATAGGAACTAATAGAAAATCATAGAAAATCATAGACAAATATAGAAAATCGTAGAAAATCAAAGAAAACATAGAAAATCACAGAAAATTACATAAAATCATACGGGATTATAGAAATTCACAGAAAATCATGTACAATCATAGAAAATCAAATAAAATAATATCGTATCGAATATCGTAGAAAATCTTAGAAAATTAAAGAAAATCATAGAAAATCATAGAGATACATAGAAAATCTAGATAATCATAGAAAATCATAGAAAATTATAGAAAATTGTAGAAATTTATAGAAAATCACAGCAAATCACGGGAAATCAAAGAAAATCACAGGAAATTACATTTGTTCCCTCAAATATAAAACGTCATGGACCTAAAGCATCTAGTCTCGGTTGTATAAAGCAAATAACTCTCGAGTTAATTTTGAATCTGTGATTCAAATATGTTGCCAACTTTAATACATAATGCAACGTTGTTATATATAAACAGAAGTGTCTAAGGCTCGGCTGTATACAAGCGAGTTATCTATAGCCCGTGATAAATGTTGCGTACATTGTTTTTAACTATAGACCGTGATTACAAGTCATCTACTGATTAATGTTGATAAATTATTATTAACCTATTCTAGGTGTTTAAGGTAATCCATAAAAAATACACGTTTCTATTCGCAATGGCATGCTCAGGGTGAGAGTTTATCAAGCAAGCTGAGCACCAACACCTTCCTGATAAGAAACTTGACAAATCTTGTATCTGCTGCTGTCCATCAAGCAGCTTACTTTGCTTAAATAGAGTCTCATCTACAATATGCACAGCTAGTATTGGGGCACTCTAACATCCGACATGAAAGCTTAGCACTACAAAGAGTGTTATAAGAGTCATAGCAGGAGCGGTCTATAGAGACAA